>MNPL01011100.1:972-11455 GCA_002081605.1 Tropilaelaps mercedesae
GCCGTTGCTACGCTCCTTGGTCGCGTCCTGGTCGTGACTTTTCCGCTGACTTGTTACATCTTCGCTGGCCGCTCGTGGACCGGACGCGAATCGGTCCCGTCCGCGTTAGGCTCGACTGTCTGTCCGGTCGTTGCCGGATGCAGTCATTCGTTCCTGCAGTCGTTCCTCTGTGTCCTGTATGACTGAACGAGTATTCCAGGCACGTCCTTGCGTCACAAAAGTTACGTTAGGCGGCCGCATCTGCGTGGCCCTGTCGGGCGGGGGGGGTCCTGCGCGTGCGGTTCTGCGCTACACAGCCGAGACGGGTTAGGAAGATCAGGCCGGGCCGGACGTTGGCTTCGTAAGCGACGTGCAATGGGATTACAAGGGATTGGCCATGCCAACGCTGGCTAAGTCATGACCACGTTGGGGTCCGGGACAGCTGCTTTGTTCAGCGGATCTGTGTGGGGGGGGTTCATGTAAGCGCATTGATCCTGGTCAACATTGTCAAATTGTAAAAATCGTTTGTTCGGTTTTTTCGCGAATGCGCTGAAAGGCAGGGACGTCTGTTGCGTTGCCATTGCCAGATTGGTTAGTGGTCAACAATTTAGTTACTATGGATAGAAAATTATTTGACGTATTCAGACATTGCAATCGATACTTTATTGACCGAGTTTAGTGGTAACGTGATCATTTAACAAAGGCGTTAGAACTCAAGGAGCGTTTCCCTAGTTAGTGTAGGAAATGAATTATTTCGACCAGCGAGACATCTCGTACACGACTGAGTCAACTTCCTCCGTCAATCAACTGACTCAACTTCCTCCGACTTGCGCAAAGATCTTCGACGCGCAGCGAACAATGGTTGGCAACTGTAAATGCCCCTCAGCCGTCACGACTGCAGTTTCGCAGAAGATTGTGTATCAACACGGATATTGGGGACGGTGTCTCCGAGACCGTCTCGACTCTGTAAACGGTGGATATCAAAATGAATGGCCGATGTCAGCAGAGCCTGAAGTCGTTGCATTATTAATTCATTATGAATTTTTCGTTTGACTTACAGAGACCGCGTTTGGGGTGCTGAACGCTGCTCAACACGGAAGTGGGACGTACGTGCACCGCTACATAGCACGACGCAGCTGCATGTGCAGCTATTCTGTTGATGAAGCTCCCGTGCAAACAACAGGTCTCAGTACACTTCAATTTCGTGTTTAGTTTCCTAAGTCCCTTGCCGGTGAGAACTTCAGCCAAGCGGAAAGCCTGTTCCGCCTACTTTGCACTGGAAATTGCTCAACCACTGTTCTGATAGTGAGCAATGCTTACAGCCAAACACGTCCATTTTGCCGTGCAACTACATTCGGTTGAACTATTTGCGAAGGGCTCGGAATTCATCTGGCGTTGAAGGACGTTGAAGGGGTTTGGCTAAGCAAGTCTAATTCGTATCGAGGAGCAAATGGCTGAAGTCAATCCACTAAGGCGCGTGCCACTACGGGGAAGAGGAACGAACGCGCTTCGTTCTAGGAATGCTGCGCACTTTTTTCAGTGTCGCCGTGTCCGAATGGACTTGCGTGATTTTGCAGGTTGTTCAGGTTGCCCCATCAGGAAGAGATCGGCCTAAAGTGCTTTGCTGGCATCGGAAGGGTCTACTTTTTCGTTTCTCTGTGCTTTTTTGTTCAGACCTGCAGAGACCTATGCAGGCCATATGGAACACACATGGGGGTGCTCCACTGGGGTCAAACAGTATCGGCCTTCAAGAAGGCCTCAATCAACTTCACGTAGCAGTACGACTATGGGACGATCTTCACAGTCTCTTTCAATTCCGCCGTCCTCTTCGTTACTAAACAAACTTGCCAATATCAATAGACGCATTGGCTTCTCCTCTCGTTGCCGAGGCCCTCCACTGTTTCGTTCACTGTTCCTCGTTTCCTGATCCTGTAGTGATATCGTCCCGGCAAATCCGGTCTACCTCTTCTCGGTCACATCGGCGCAATGCCACTCGGATCCGCCCATCAGCTGTCCGACCGCCGTCAGACGAAGCAACGACCCAACGATGCCGACTTTCAGGCAAACCCCGGCGTTGATGGTTCCAAGACCCCAGAACCGGCTAGTATCCTAGCAAGCGTCCATTCGCTCACTCTGGCCGGCTATTCGACTTCACCCTCATCCTCCCCTCATCCTCCGTAATAGCACCATAAAATTTGCTTCCAAGAAATAGCCGAGGGCGAGGTGGCGTTCGGCGCTCCGCCATTTCTACTTCGAGCGACCCGGCAGTTCCCGATAGCTTCCCTTGTGCGTTATGCGACTCTTTATTAGCTACAGTGTGCAGCTTCTACGACTGTCCGGACAGGGAAGGAGGTAATTCCATCTCATATAGAAGTAGTACGGCGAACGGCTGCTGTCTGTCTGCCTCGGCGCCCGTTGGCCGACTTGGCTTTCTCCGCGAAGATTCGCCTACTTTTTCCGGGGTTTTCACTCCCTAGGCAGCCTCCATTGCCTACGCAGAGATACACACGAATAGAGACCGAGAGCAGAGCGAGTAGAAGGATACGCTCATAGCCTTCCTCAGAAGAGTATGGAGCAAGGAAAAGAACATAGACAACAAAAGCGACATATTCGGGCTGATGGACTGAAATGAAACTTTTTCCAAGCTCGATTAGTAGGCGGAAAAGCCTCTACGTAGCGGTTCATCCAGTGACATGAAGATGATGCGTTTCTCCGGGGACGCTGCCGCCACCGCCACCTCTCACCGCCATCTCGTCGTCGTCGTGTCGAACAAAGGCCATCTTCAGGGAACGAAAATCATCATATAAAGGTGTCCTCTAACATGAAATCTTAGCCAACGCCAAGTAGTAAAGGTTCTCATGTACCCCGACACGTCAGCTCGTATTTCAGCTGTAATCGCCGCTTGACGGTTGATGACATTCGAGGGCAAACATGAGTTGGAGCGCGAGAATGTATTTTCCACATGGTCTCGAATTGTACGCGGTAGTGTAGGTGAAAATCCGAATGCAACTCAGAGCAGAATGTGCCGCGTCAGACACGTTTTCTGTTCCGCCTGTATAGGAGCAATCTCATCGAAGCATTTCTCGATGCTGTTCCAGATCCGAGCGCGGTGGGGCGCTGGCGGGTTAAGGAGCAGCCCTCAACTTCTCAAGCTTCCTACACTCGATTCTTCCTAAAAATGTAGGCTAGACAAGTTGCTGCGCTGAACGCACGAAGTGGGAACATATAAACATCTCCAAGGTCCAGACCAACAGAAGAGGGGCGTTTGGGGGAGCAAATCAAGATGGAGTGGGCCCCGCCGCAACGGCGGCGCTTTCCTGCGACAGGGGTCGAGACGATAAGTGGGGTGCACACGCCTGGGGAGTTGGTACACACAGGCCCCTCATCGTAAGGCCGTCGAAGCATCCTGCCGAAGGGGCAAAAGTCCTGTGAACTAGCACGGATCCGAGCTAACGGCCTATCCTGCGAGATCTGCTATTATCGGCCCGAAGCCATAACACGTTCCTGAGATAACTCAGCCGTTTAAAATTGGCGCCCTTCGAGGGGAGCTCTTAGAGGGGTCCCGTTTATCGAAGGAACAGAACCGGAAAGGTGCATCCGCGGAAACGTGCATTCAATTCGGATGCTGCTCTCAAGGATATCCTCTTGCAGGTGTGCAATAAACAATCTTGACGATTGGCCGACGATTGTCTTCCGCTTTGATCGCAATAAACAAAGAAATAAACGAAAGCGTCTTTAGTGGAGAAATAAATCCACTTGCATTTTATGCGTTGTCTAGGGACTGTAGGTACATGTTCCATGATTTTGTTTACTTCGTACTGCTTTTATTGCTAATGGGATAGGAACGCTTGGCAGAATGTCGGCCGTTTCGTGAAGCATTCGTTAATTGCTTTGTGCTTACGCTAGTAGGTCTAACTTAGGTCGAACGCATCGAGTACACGATTTTGAAGTTTGCATGTAAACGGCCAAGTAAATTACGAATACAATCATTAAAGATGATGAATAGAACACGAGGTAAAGTGCGCCTTAGCCCACGAATGAGCCACGTGCTACGTCTTCGAGTAGAGTGGACGTTTGTGTTTATCAAGTTCTAGTTCTAGTTGTTCTTCAAATACGAATTGAATTCGTAACCAAGCACTTGTCCCTGCACGATCTGCTTCATGCTGGGGACCTCAAGCTGGGAACGGCCGCAGCATCTTCAATCTGCATCATCAATCTGCATCATCAATCTGTATCATCAATCTGCATCATCAATCTGCTCATCCGTATTCGATGTGGACGATATTCCTTTTAGCAGAAAAAACACTCTAACCTGGTAAGTTTCTCGTTTAACACAGTTGAACAGTTGCACTCCTAATGTGTATTCGTCTTCTGCACAAGCGTGGTTGTTGTTGTTAGGCACTTGATTTTTGTTGTACGCCAAATGTGAAGAACATATTTTGCAGTCACTTCTGGGCACGTGCTGCTTAAGAAGCTTGCGTAAGGCTATTTCAAATCGTCGAATTGCCTCCGGCGCTGTCAGCTGGGTTTACATTTATTCAATATTTAAATTTTGCCTGTTTTTTTTTTTCGCGTAAAAGCAGTATTCTGTTTGCCAGCCCTGCCGCACGCCGGCTTCTGCCGCGTTCACACATGCACATGCACACGAGTGATGTGTGCGTGCGGCCGTTGCCTTCACACCCCAGCTGGCAGAAAGCCCGGCTGGGGGTTCTGCGATAGGAATAAGCCACGCGGTGCCGCCTCGAGGCCTCCTGGAACAGCTCCGAGCACAAAATATCGATTTAGGCTCCGACGGCTGCACCCGCAGCTGCGCAGGGCGCACGCGCCTTACGTTAGATAGGCCATAGCTGATTCGATATTCGGCTTGTTTTCTTTTCCCCGTCGACGAATCTGTTCAGCGTCATTGGCGCAGAGCTTTTCCTCATCTCCTTGTCGAACTGTCGAAATGTTTCGAGATTTCGTTACCACGCGTACAAGCTTGTTAGCGTGGGAGCTCGCGGCATCGACCGACATTGGCATCGTGAACATGTTGCCAACGATATATATACATATATATATATATATATATCGTGAACATGTTGCCAACGATATATATACATATATATATATATATATATATATATATATGTTGCGGTATCGACACGGGCTTCGATCTTTAATGTGGCAGTTTGCGGACCCCAGAACTGCCGCGAGCCTGCGCTGCCGTACACGAAACGACACCGTTCGAGGTATGGAGGCGCGTGTCGTCACTAAGTTAGCTATCGACAACATTAGCGAACGCACACGACGACGACGACGACGACGCACGGATCGAGCGCAAGTTCGCAGAACAGAGAACGCCCTTCTGTCTGTCACCTGTAACGTTTTCGGCAGGCGGCACTGATTGCAAATGAAAGTCAAAACTGCCATATGTGTGTTCACTTTATTAGCGGACCGAACAACGGACCACGCTAGAGCTGTCGCTAATGTCGTATTTTCAAGTTCGATGAGTCGCCGCCGCCGCCGCCGCTGAGCGTTAGCATGAACTTCGTTCGTTAATAGCTTTTCATTCACTCTCTCATTATCCTAATAAGTGAAGGGGCAAAAACGGCCCCGCCTTTTGTCAGCAGTTTCGCCGTGCAAGCATTTCACAGACGCACACGAAAGCGGCCGACATGAGGAAGACAAAGGCGACGACGACGAGACATTGTTGCTTTCTCTGCGCCTGTCGTCTGCGATGTTGTTGCTGTCAACGATGTCGTTGCTGCTATCGTTGCTGTCAGTCGAGACGTCGCGGTCTGCCGTTTCGGCGAAGAACTGGTGGCTTATGCATCCCTCGATGCTTATTTCGTATCTGTGCGATAAAGCGAGGAAGACACGAGATGCGGCAGGAGTCGTGCGACGGGACCGGATCCCCGACGGGGTCCAGGCCACCACTCTCTGCCGACTACCCAGTTCGCGTACACGGTGAATATCTGCAGTGCACGTCAGGATCCGGCGGGGGGGATGTCTGCCGTCTCCGACATTGCATGGCGCACGCTCATATGCGAGTAACAGACCAAGGCGTGGGCCGGGTTGGGGCCATTATTCCGAACTGCCTGGGGCATTCGTGCCAGCCAAGGGAAGAGCGAAGAGACGAACGGAACAACAGGGGGGAGGCTGGGGTTACTTTAACGACAACTGCCGACTGGCGGTCGAGTCAGACTGAGCGACCGACCCCGGGGTATATCGGGACGGGAAGAGCTGCTGGTCTGAAAAGGACTACTACTACTAGTTTCGGCCGACCCGGTGGAATCGCGGTGGCTGGCGAAAGGCGGAGAAAAGAACAAAGGAAGAATGTAATAGCAACACCCGGACAACGGTGACGGTGATAGTTGGGCCAACAAAGCCGACCATGCAGACCCCACGGCAATGCCAATGAACGAACATGAAGGGGTGCGGCAGAACCGTCGTGACGACTGAAGAACGAACAGAGATAGCGAGCGCTCGCTGACATCGAATTCGTCCGGAAAGGCTTGGACGAAAGGCGAGGTGTCTCGTGTATTGTTCATGCATGCCGAGACAAATTTAGGACGCATATAGTTAGGTGGCTTAAAGGCTTAGAGGTCGTTTGATGTGCTAGTTAAGTTTTACGAAAAAATGCCCACTCTTGGCAGAACTTTCAGCATAACAAGAACGCCTCGCTTAAATCCACGGTGCCTTAAAGTAATTCATTCACAGTAACACTGGATGTGCGGAAAAACATTCATTTTGCTTTCTCGACTATTTTCGGAGAACACGTTTCGACGAAAACTATGCCTGGAATTTTGATTCACGAATACCGACGCCTAGGAACGCCTCAGGTTTGTAGAGGACAAGAACGAAAGATTTCTTCCATTGCTGCGTCGCATGCCGGATTTTCTAGCTTTTGAAGCTGCTGTCGCATTTCGCATCGCGACGTGAAACGGATTCGTATTAGCGGATTCGTTACGGTTATTGTAAGTCCTATTTTTTGACGCCAAGCTTTGATGCCAAACGGCTACAGTAACTCATCTCATCCTTCAGTAATTTAGCAACACAACGCGGGACACTCGAACACTGACCTGAGCAAAGGAGTCAGGCCCTGTACATACAAAATGAGCACCACATGCAAAATCACTTTGAATTCTAGATCGCAACGTTGAAGTACGAAGCGAACGTTGTGGCTAAACAACGCCGCGTAGATTACGACCCCAGGCTATCGGTAATAGCCAACCTCGACATAACAATGTTACAGATGGAGCAATACCGAAAAGTAACGTAGTTCCGTTTCCGGGCAACTCTTCTAACTACGCGAATTTTCGAGCAATAAACGCGTTCTCATAGGAGGACTAGAGTGTTTGGTTAAATATATATCTATATATATAGGGCAAAAAGTCAAAGCTTAACGTTTCACTACCTTCCACGTGGGAGGCTCCTTATCAAGCATCAAGCTCAGCTCCGATCGACAAGGCGAACAATCCATAACATACCGTGTTAATGGAAAATGCACGAACCCCTTCCTCGTGTAGTGTACTTCCATATCTAGTATATTGCTTTATTCGCTGTTACTCTGTGTCGAGGAGGTCAGATAGCGCAAGGGGCGATGTTTGCCCGGTTCGGGCACGAAAGGAGAATTCGGTACCGCCAAAGAAACGCCCGATGGGCTAGGCTTCAACTGTGTTCGAAGTCACGTACGCGGCGATAAAAATCGCCGCCTGACACTCTGAGCTCCTGCTGCTGCTGCTGCTTCAACAGCTGTATGAGACATGAGAATTTTCGTGTGCGTCGCTACTTAGCTCAAACACGACGAAGCACGTCGGTCTAATTTGCTACCGGGGAATAGATCCTCGCCGGCATCGAACGCGACCAGCGACCAGAGACAGCGGGTGATTCAATATATATGTTAAGCTAATTATAGGTTAATCCCGCAGGTGACATGGGAGACAGGCACAATTAGTGTCGTTTTATACAGGTCGACTTGTTTTGGCTCAAAGGATGTGAACAATTTGCGCTAGTCGCACGACTTAAGGACAGCGTTTGCTGCATTCACCAAACATGTTCCGCGCATGCGCTCGTGTGATGCGTGTCAAGACGTGATATTCTAGCAAGGACAACAAAGTTAAGGTAACTGCTGTCTGTGTTATTCCAGAGATGTTCGACGGCAACTGCGCGCTCAGCTACCGTCACCGAATCGCGTATTGTTCGTTGTCACCTGTTCGGGAGACCCCCCCCACCATGACACTGCGGAGTGTGCGTTGTGCTGTGAGCGTTATTCAGGCTACATGGCAGAGTTCTCTACTATATCTAACTGGCTTAGAGGATTTACACGACCAGCACTAAGGTTCGACCTCGTCGACAGAAGTGTGGAAAAGCTGGCACTATCGACTTCAGGAATACATTCACAAGAGCTGGTGTTGCGTGACAAAGTATAACGCCTTGACAACATTCAACCTCACAGGTTCACCCTACGGATCCTCTGAGTAGTCTCGGTCTGTCTGTACACCTTCAGAGAGCCAGACCTTCGTACGACGCTTCGTAGGTTCTCACCTTCGTGTAGGTCTTTTTTCTGAAACCGGATGTTTCGTTTCATCTTTCATTGGATAGATGCATGCCTCTCATAAATACCGAGGGGTCTCGTTCTTCACAGCTATTTTTGGCTCAGATGTATGGTAATGCTAAACGTAAACGGCCTGCTCAATGCGAAGTGGCAGTGATATGTTGATTTGACAGAGTGTCGAGCTTACGTACCTTGATGAGTTTAATCTATGATGCAAGACTTGCCAATTTTATGCAAGGTCGTCCACTGGCATGCGCGTGGACTACAGCGTGACAGCTGTCGTATGTTCGTTGCCTTCAGGTCTGATTATATGCACCGTTTCTGCGTCCCTATTTTATAGGCAGCGTCAACTACAACGGCCATGTGCGGTGTGCTTGTCGGTCGGACGATTTCGGATAGTGCGATGGCCCTCGACTTGACTTCTGCTCAATCCTTCTGTAAATTAATCTCTAGAAGAAACAACTCCATGAAAAAATGGTGGTCGATGGTGTTCGGCTACCGGAAAGGTACTCCCGACACAAAAAGCACGTCCTTGACGGTGTCGATAGAGTTTACGAATACTGCATTTGTTACTGCATTAGATCGGATTGAGCGACTCAAAGGCGTACTTACCAGGTTAGGTTGCCAGGAGTGTTGTACGAGATCTGTTCATTATATAGGTGCGCTACACACAGACTTTTTACATGTCATGTTCTCGGCCCAATCCGCTAGCCGCGTTTCCGTAATACCGAAGGACGGCTCATTTTTTAGCCCTCCGAAAAATTTGCTCGTGCGCGGGATTGCGCCAACGGCTCAGGACACCCTTGATGCCGTTGAAACAGGCTCGTTTCCTCGATCTGGGGCGCACTGATCGAACGAGACGTCCATTAGCGTTAGGTCCATTAGACTCGGGAGGGATCGGAGCCTGAGCCTTTTCGGCCAAATCCACTCTTATCACCTCTTTGGCAAGGCGACTTGATCGCGGCACTCGGCTCCCCTGTGTCGACGATTACCTATACGGCGAATGTTCCGTCGGCAACGCGATTCAGTCTCCCAGGAGCAGTGCAACCTCCACTTGTCAATCAGTCTCAATCAGCAATATTAGTAAACGTTGTGTTTTCTGCCTCGAGGAGGACGAGGACGACCAGCCTGCAAACGCTATCTGTGTTTGATATCCTCCTCGACCAACGTATTAGGCCATTAGATCGTTTTCTGCGGACGAAGCTATACCGACATGCGTTCGAAAACGGGTCCCACTTGAACATTTCGTTAACAATCGCCTTCTCTGTTTTCGTCTGTCTAACAAAATGCGATTATTTGATTGTAGGCAACGTGACGCAACTAAATTTTGGATGCTATTTTACATAGCGACCCGCCATTTCTGCTGGACCGATCTATCTTTAAAGATCTATTTCGTTTTTATATGTTTATATTCATTATATATCTATAGTTGTGTTTTTTGTATTCGTTGGCGCGGTGCTTATCGGGTCGGCGATAGTTGGAAATAGACGCGACCTAAGGCGAGTCCTTGTTTCAAGCATTAATTAACGGGAAGCCTTACGAGTTTAACGACGCGTCGTTCCCTGTGATTCGTTTGGTGCGGTCTGAAGCTTTTAATAGTCGTACGCCTGTGGCTGGAGGTGTGGTGAAGACCAACTTGAATGGGTTGATGCTACAAATGACATGGATTGTGAGATAGAATTGCAAGGCGCGCTAATGTGTGCAACTAACAGATTTCGAAAAACGCCATTTCTCAGTACGGCTCAAGGCCGGAATGCTCGAATGGACAGGCTGGCACCCCAACACCCCAACAGAGTGGCTGGATTTTCAATTTACCTAGACACATGGTGCAAAATTCAGCTTAGCTCTAAATTTATGCTCTGAATATATAGTCGTACCGCAAAAAAATCGATTTCTAACTTTACTCTCGTATGGCAAGTTCCCAACGGAACTGTGTAAATTAGAATGTCGCTCGAACCGCCGTGAGAA
>MNPL01011102.1:0-11032 GCA_002081605.1 Tropilaelaps mercedesae
ATATATATATATATATATATGTGTGTGTGTGTGTGTGTTTTATCACTCTCCATTTAATGGTTGTTTTTCAAACAATAGCACGAAAGTATGATGATCTACTAATGTACTCAGATACACCAAACATCCTTTTTAGAGGAAAACAGATAAGGAAAATCCTTTCTAGCAGTGTTACGACAGCGATGAACCAGAGCTGTCTGCTAACTGTCGCTCCACATTACAGAAGATTATCCACACTGTAAGATCCGGAAAGTGACGAGTCACTTGTGCGAGAGGCATGTTTATAGAAATGAACGTTTTACAACGAAAATAAAAACAAGAGCCAAAAAACAAAAATGGTCCGGCAGAGACATCCGGGCGAAGAGACAAATAGAGAGAATTCATAGCCACACAAGTTAGTTTTTATGACCCTCAAAAATAAGAAATATAATCGGCTATCGCATTCGAAAGTAAATAAAACTTGGCTAAATAGGTAACATTAGACAGTTGGTTCACCCGTTATCAAACAACTGCACTCACCAAGCCAAACTTCGCCGCATAGGAAAAACTCGGTTGAGCGTATTATTGTATTATATCCAATATTTATAGCGCGAAATGGTCAATACAATAGACAGAATCAAGTCCCAGCTATCAGCTATCAGAGCCACTACAACTCAGTGGACTATAAATATTCGCTTTTTTCTCGAAAAGACCACTACACGAGATCGCGTGATACTCCTCAAGGACAACTGCGATTACAGAGCACAGATGTAGTGCAGAAATCCGACTCCCCAATTAGGCTGCATCCTGGTTAGGTAGACACGCGGAAGATTGAATCGTTACAACGTATTGTCCGCTTTGAATGCAAAGTCCGCTCCTAATATTTTCTAAGGCAGCAGACTTTCCTCAAAGGAGACGTGAGCGTATTCCGATCCAACTCAATCAATCCCTGGAATTCACCTTACGTACATCCTTGAGAGATTTGATATATTCTTCATTACGTCAAGAACAAATATGTTCATGGTGTCAACAATGAAGCGCGACGGATACAACCGTAGTCGCTAGAAATTCCCACTCCTTACTTCCGCGTAGAGCTATGTGATCTGTACGGTATTTATTGCAATCCGTAGACTACTATACCGCATATTTCCATACGCTTACTTTTACTGCTTACTTTACTGCTCCATACTGCTTACGATGTATTTACTAATACATCCTTTACAAATGCAGCACTTGGTGCTCCGATAGCGGCAACATCGAAAAAGTTACTGGCTTAAGTGTCCGCCGGATAGCTCAAGAGTATTAATGCAAGTAGCCTGGTTAACTAACAGATCAAGGCTATACTGAACCAGCTAAAAACGTTGCCAAAAATTGCCGAGCAACGTTTAGTATTTGATACGTAGACGAATTTTGACAATGTAATTACTTGCTTTTAGTCAAAATGACAGTGAACTCTGCTACCAGCTAACGATCCATTAATTTACTACCTCGTAAATGTGCACTATAGATACTACTACTACGTCGAACAGGTAGGTAACTATGACACTTCAGCAAATACTAGTTTCTCTAAAAGTTAGCTTCTCGAAAGAGTAGTTAATAGAGAATCGACTAGTAACATCTTAGGTGCATCTCTCGATTTTTCTTTCCGCGTGTGGAGAAACAATAGCCAAGCCCGGTTCACTGTGACGAGTTTAATCGCGTTTGATTTGTGAGCCACACGTGTCTATCACGCACTGCCAAGGAACTCAAAAAGGAAGAAGCTTCTCCGACCCGCCCTGTGCCCGCCACTTCCGCGTGGTTCACGCTCGAGACCGCGACTCCCTTACCGGCACAAAATTCCTTCTCGATTTTCTAGGGGACCCTACAGCAAACTAGTACAACAAAAACCACAAACAATACCACACTATACAGCCGTACGAGCGGTAAGCGATGAACGCGTCGAAGCATTAGAGTTTTTTAGAATTCTTGCCTATTGCCGGCGAAAATTGATTACTTGCCTTGGCAATAAGGTTGATATGCTGACCCACTGGCAAGCCGAGTGTGTACTGTTTGCTGGGCAGGCCGAATCGAAACCGGCAAGTGTCATGGCTCAACTTCTTTTTGTCGATAAGCACCACTGAGTATTTTGCATCGGGGTTTTCCAGAAGTTTTCGACTGACCTTGCGACTTTTCAAAAGGAAATAAATATAAATGGCCAACGCCGCTCCGGACGCCACCATAAATGTGAGCAACATCTTGTCTGACATTTCCTTTGTCGCTGCCGTCAAATGCCCTCCTCTTACCGCTGGTGATACTTAGCGCTGTCGTTACCCGCAGCAGCAGCAGCAGCACTCCCAGAGTAATCAATCGTACCAATCAGGTAGCGGCGGCGAGCACACACTTGCAACGGTAGACGATAACACACACTTAAAGAGCACGCCCAGTCTTTCGCATTTATCCGCGCAAGCACACACTCGTGAACACGAACCACCAAATAGAAACACGCACATGCATATACACACACAAACTCTAAGAGTCGAACAGCAAAAGCGGATGTTGCATAAGAAATAAGACAGATAGCATTTACGGCGCAGCACTCACAGCGTCCACCACCTGTCCGTTCCAACTAGTGGACCGTTTTACATTATCGTTTCGTTCTTGTGCCGAGCCGGCGACAATATCGTCTGGCATATGTGGGTCCTCCCAGACAAGATGGCCGACACTGTTAAAACGGATTGCGCAGGCGTCGCTTGAATCCTAGTAAGCTAACTATTCAAGTAGGGTTATTGCTCCCGCGGATACTGTCGTAACTGGTTTAAATTTCTCTCGATAAAATTTTTACTGAGGTTTTCGGGTTGACGGAATGCTTAAGCGAAGGAGCGAACATTTTAGCCTCAACTGACATTATGATTTCAATGAAGTAGTCTGAAACAATGTTCAATGCTGAAATAATGCGGAACAAAGAACTTCTGTTTGCCTGTGCAATTACATAAAGAGAATAACTTATTCAAACCGAGCGTTTATAATGAGATATGCAGTTATAGAAGGCTATAGAGTAAAGACCTGCGAAGCTATGGATAAATAATTTAGCCAGTGTATTGTAATTTATGGATACGCTCACGCGCGCATATGTATATGCGTGGGTGAATGTATCCATGAATTGAGCGAAGTTTCGATATGAGAACTGGTGTGATTTTTTGGGAGTTTTTGGCACGAGAACGATGGTACGTTAAACACTATATAGTTGTAGGTACAATGGGGCATAAATGGAAGCGGAGTCAGGAGGGAATGGATTGCTTTGTCGTTCGAAAAGAGTCTTTGTTTGTATATTTAGTTCGCATGTGTGTCATCACCGCATACCCAGGCACACATTGTCTTTATTCAACTATTACACACGTAAACGTGTATACTACTAATGGATGAAGAAATTAACGCTGTTATTAGCACTTTGTAGTTCTGTCTTTAAAAAGTCTGAGCATATATAGGCGTTCCGTTGTTCCTATTGGTTTTCACAGTAGATTACCCCATTCTTTAATCAACGGAAGAAATAAAATACAGAGTCCGGTTAAGTAGCCCATTGACAGAAACCGTGCGGACATAAGAGGAAGTTATAATGCCCCTCCATAAGTGCTTCTTGTTCAGCTGTTAATATCCATGGAATATCCACGTGTAATATTGTTGGAAAGCACAGGGAAACAGTTCTCACATAAAACACTCTACTTTCATATTGACAGCAGTGCAGCTTTAGTCAACATCGAAAGAGCATGACATGCCAAGTTTATTTGATTGGCTGCGCATCCTCGGCTATATGCTCAATACATGCAACCGTTTTAATTTATCATAAAATTACTCTTATAATTGTCGATGTCATCAGCAACTTCTCAAATAGACTAACATGCGTTAATGAAGCCATTAGTGGTTTTTTTTTGCTGTATTTAGTGAACACGGTGGCTGAATGCATTTGCGCATTGCGCCTCGCGACCGGATGAGACACGTAGGTGGGGAGTGAACGGGTTTGATCCCCGCCGTTGCACATTTACATTTATATGAAGCGATCTGTCTTACGATGTAATGCAACAGGCAATATCGTGGACGCTAAATGTTGGTCAGCCCTAAAGAAAAAATAGTGAACTTGATGGGGGTTGTCACCGGCCTGCATAGAAGGTTCTATATGGGATTAGTTGATTGCCACAACATACGGAGCTCCCTCTTGTGCCGAGACTAGACAAGCATTGGTAATGTTTTCTCTTGACTTCAAGAGCCAATCTTATTGCCTCGAATTATGATAGTTCAATCGACGACCGTGGGGCAAATTCCAACGTTTTCCTGCGACTGTGGACGCTCTATATTGAGCACAGAAATGTTTACGACTGTGGTTGAGCGCATGGGCTTCTATGGGCTTGTTGAAGAAAGCGTAAGCGCGCTCTTCGAGATGGAGTCTCATGAAAAATCGATAGGGTGAACATACCTTATTTGAATGCTTGTTCTCATTGTCATTTATCGACAACACGTAAATATAACACGAATTAGTGTTCTGTAGTTTGTGTCCACAATCCGAAGTGAGTTTCGTGTATATGTTTGTTACTAGTAATTTTCAAACGATCATCTTATGACTTGTGGGTAGAGTCGCAATTTCGAACGTCGAACCCGGAGAGAAACACCTGATCGGAAAAACTCCATTTTCCGAAGGTAATTACATTCTAACTTAACCAAGTCAATCGTTGCTTTCTTCTTATTTTCTATGACAATTAATCTCCCAACTAGCTCTTTAGCTGTAATGAGCATAGATCTAAAGGTCGTCGAACTCAATACATATTTGCCATTTGTCGAGTAGAAACGTCGTCATCTAATGAAAATTTTGGCGCTTTAGTTTTAAGATTCCCGTAGAACGCGAGCCCTCCAGAGATGCATGTCAACCGCCCCAAACCGTCCGAAGACGTCGAAGATTTAGAAAGAGAACAGGAAAGGTTTCTGTCGTCCCAGTCGCGAGCGTCGGTGACTTTGCAGAAGCGGCATGTCCAGGACGGGCCCGAGACTGGCCGCGCTGAACCACGAAGGAAATCTCGATTCCGACATGAGCGTGACGAAGCACGCTCTCAGCTTCCTTCAACTACCGACACTTCAATGATGATGGCGCCACTTTTGAATGAGCTCGTAGTAAGTCAGGGAACACTAAGCAACCTACGGCATATGCATTCTATATGTACAGTAATGAACAGTAGCTGTTTGCTACGTTATCTGCTAATGCCTGTTATATGCACATCGTGAAAAAAATATCTACGTTTGCTGCCGAGTAACGATTTTATTGCCGGTATGGGTTTTCTCTTAGCTGACCACTAACGATGATTTCAATAATGTGCCTGCTTTATAGGAGAGGCCTGGTACCGCAGTTTACATTCCCGAGGTACCACGTCTGGAAGCAACCTTGGAATCGTTTCCAAAACCAGCCCGAAGAGATATTCCCTTTACAACGGTTTCTAAGGGACAGGCTGCTCCTAAGCAGAGTCTTTTCATGCAGAGTCTTGGCTCATTGGCTGGACCCGCCGTTGTACAGGGACTGCAGACCCGAGAGGAAATTGACAGTAAGCGTAATAGGTGTCTTCTTTATTTAGACGAGGTTCTTTAATAATACGGGTACGATGTGGAAATATGTTCGCATGCCGAAATATCATTACGCCTGTAAACTGTTCCAGAGGAGTATGACGCCATTGAAAAGGAGAACCAGGAAAAGTTGGCTAAAATGACTCCCGAGGAAATTATAGAGGCACAGAGGGAACTGCTCGCCCGACTCGATCCAAAAGTTGTGAAGTTCCTTCGCGACCGGAAAGCTCGTCCTCGAACCAATGTTGCACAGATTATCAAGGGAGGGTCGCAGGTAAGCTCGGTTGGCAGTCTGAAGACTTTTAATTGCACGTATGCTTAGCACAACCTTAATCGCAAGACTCATTACGCCGCTTATAACTGAAATGATTATTAAATGCATTGATTAGATAAAAATTTTAAAAACGAAAAAAAACTGTTTTTGATTCAATATTCCGGTCGATTCAGTTGGATGATGCGGCCTTGTCCGGTTTATTAAGTTTGACACCTGCTCCCGCGAATCCTCCGAGCACAGCTGAATTTCGGGAGGGCGAACTGCCACTGCATCCGTCGACAATGGCCCAGTACCCCGGCATGCAGCGGGTGGAGAAAGACAAACTGGCATGGATGACGCTTCTGCCATCACTCGCGAACACTAAAACGCAATCTGACGGCTCGAATGACAACGAACGCCCGGGAAAAGCCATTTTTCAGTGCCGTTTTGATTTTGAAGGTATTAATCGAGACGGTAGCGTAATGACCACGGCCGTTGTCCAACTCCGACTTTTTTTTGGTTTCTGTTTCTACTTTGGCTACTTCATTGCTAGGAAGATCATCCGGTAGTAAGCCGACAATCTATAGATGAACAATCGTAAGAAGCTCCAAGAACATAGCTGATGTAGGTAATGAGGTAAGCAAACAGATCGTTGAATTCCATTTAAAATGATACCAGTTCCTTTAAGGTCGGATCCTTTCGGCGAATCTGGACGTCCCTACGCAGCATGCCTTGCACCATCACGGAGAGGAACCCGAGAGGGCCGGCTATACAGTGCAAGAACTTATGGCGCTTCTCGCTTCTACGGTGCCTTCGCAGCGAATTGTTTCTTTGCAGGTTCTTGCCAACATACTCAACAACGTACGTATCTTAAAACCACACCCATTGTTTACGTGGGCTCGGTAGCAAGACAAAATTTGAACATTACTAAGAACGATTACTGAGCGTCGGAAAAATAAATTTGAAAAGCTGTTTTTGTCTATGGATTCCCTTGCTCTGTGCGAATTGTTTGTTAAACTGAAATTTTCGGTATGAATTTTAGCATCATAGCGGCAAGTATGATCGCTGCTTCCCATCGGGTCCGGACTTGCTTGAGAATTTACTGTCTAGCGGTCTCGTAAGCCTTTTGCGCGTGGCTTTAGATGACCAGGCCGCTTCGCAAGTATCTGAGGCTCTTAAGACGGTTTACGCGCTGCTCGTCTCGCCCCACGATGAAGTATAAACCTTTCGAATCCTTAAGTCTCGTTATCTTATACACTGTTATTCGAATTGACTTTCGGAAGTAAGGAATGTCTTTGCATCGAATACGGTTGAATTTTGCATGCCTACATATACATACATATACATACATTACATATATATATATATATATATACGCATTATGCTTGTAAACTTCAGCATCATCACAACCTGTGTATCATATGCATATTCTTCTCGTAGACCTGTCTTGATCTCATCTACAGTTGGGTGGATGAGGAGCCGTATATGAGACCCGCGTTGGAAATATTCAATTCCCAAGGGCCGTCAGCCGAAGAATTCCGCGAGTTCACGGACGAGCAACTTCTAAGCTGTGATATCGTATGGGGACTCTTGCGCATGGGCATTCTTGCCAGAATCAGGTATTTAGCTAATCAGATGATAACGACGAGTGATCTTATGCCGTCATACTATTACTTCGTCTCCAGTTTTGGATGACATATGTGGCGAGCACACGTTTGTCTAATTTCAGATATTTGCTGGAGGTGTGCCAGCCTGACGCAGGAGCTATTGGTGCTGCTCTGGGATCTCTGACACGGATTGCAAGACATTCGCCCGAAGCGGCCGAGCGTGTTGCTACATGTCCACGCCTATGCAACTTCATCGTGGCAGAATACCTGCCATTGTTCGGGTGGAACACGCCGCGACTTTTGCATGGTTTGTGTGACTTTATGTAAATCTGATGTATTTTAAAGTGAGTTCCAATGCAGCTTTGTTGTCAGTTAATTGAGTTCTCTGTCGTTTCAGGCAAGCTAGCCTCAAGCGGAGGAATACCCTTGGCTCAAGCGCTGCGGTTAATGCGAATTTTGTGCGCTTCATCTCGGTCTGTCGCCGCCAGTCTACTTGTCGACCATAGTCTCGAACGGACTATCGGAATTTATTTAAACATCGATGTCAAGTAAGAGTGTTCCCCACTTCCCTCTTCATTTTGACGACGGTGAATTTTCTAACGTTCAGTACGCTAACGTTGAGATATAATTCTGCGGTATGTCCTGTTCCATAGTGACGGACGCCTGCCCCGTCGTGAGGTTCTTCAATTACAACTCGAGAGTCTCCGACTGTTGCGCGTGTTTCTCCGGCATGGCCTTTGCGGAGACCTCTTCGACAACCTTTCGCCAATTGTCCTACGCCAGTTGAATTTCGCTCAGCAGGTACCGTATCAACACACTCATTTTCCGCTGCTATTGGTTGCCTTGCGAAGCCGACTGGGATAGTAGTTGGCTATTTTGCGGATGAAAGTCATCGCTTGAAAGTAGTCAAAATGACCAATGTGCTAACCTTTAACTAAATGAGCTTTAAGCTTACTTTGGATAGTTAGTAAATCACGTACAGTGTCGGTCTGTTGCATCCGAGCGCTTTACGTCATCTTATTACGAGGTGAGACGCCTTGCTAATTGGAAGACACCAATCACCGTTGTTGACCTTTTTTCTGTTCGCATATGTTTAACACTACGCTGATGCTAACCTCGTTCATGCAGATATCGCTCAGGCCGAAGCAGGGCGACCCGCAGCTGTTCGATCTTGATTATGCAGCAAACCTGGTGGCTTGTACCCATGCAAGGTTTAAGCAAATGATCTCACAGGATGAGGGTGACAATGAGTGGCAAGCCGTTGCATCCCACATTCGAGCTATAACAGCGGCTGCCGTACGGTGGACTAATGAGCTCGTTGAGGAAAGCTCTGTCCGAATAACGGCGATGTCCACTCTCGCTGTCGCACTCAGGTATGCAGTTGAGTTTGATGCGTTTTTGGGGGATGTTCGTTGGGTTCGGAATTTTATTGCTATGGAACGTAACTAGACGTATTAAGATGTGTGACGTATAACGGGACGCTCATCGTTTATTACTGATTGCATATACCTGCTGTCAATTAACGTGTGCTAGGGCAAGGCTAAACTATCCAGTTTAAATCCAGTGAATGTTAGTTAACATTTTATTTAAAGGTTTCTTGAAATCGTGATATGTAGGTGTTAAAATGTACGCGCGTTTCTTTAGGAAATGTTTAAAAATAGAACCTAGTAAAAAGTACAAATTGACAGCGACCTCTTGTGCTTCAATTGTGTGTGACATGAGTTAAGCATATGTGACATACATAGCCAGGAAACTATTATAATATATCACTTTTAATCCATCTCGTGCTACGCTACTAAAATATGGACGTCGTAATGTTTGATATGTTCACGCATTCGTGGTTTACCTAGAAGCTGATGTTGTCGCCTTTTTTTTTTGTAGATTCTTGGCTGACGCACACTTTCATCGTTCGAATGAGGTCGAGCTCAACTCTGTTTTGAAAGCATTTCAACGTTTGGCCGACGGTACTCGATGGTCGAGTCTACTTGAAGCCATGAAGACTTCTTCAGTGTTCACTGCTGATTTTGCTGAGACGAGCGTGAACATGTATGGCTCTAAAAGAGATATTGCCGCACTACCTAGTCTTTCTGCAATCCAGTTTGGTACAGGTAAGGTCTTTCTAGAGTATATATATATATATATATATATATATATATCACACCTTAATATTCTTAATATTCTATTAAAAAGACTATAATGTCTACTTTTGCTATCTTGTTCGTTCGTCGTTTCCGCAGAAACCGTCATAGCGACTGTGAACGAGCGCAGTCCGCTTTTTCTGCTTGACTCGATCATCTACTTTGTCTGGAGCGGGGTGCAGAGCGGTGCGTTATCCGGCATAGAAGATGTCGGTTGGCGGCTTCTCTCCTGCGGCCCTCTGGCTACGTACCTATCGCGGGTTAATGCCGTCTCGTTCGGGGGTTCCGTCGGTAGTCCTTGGTTTGCCCGTAACGAGGTGTCATTTTTATATCGCCTTGTACGGCTTCGAGTTGCCTTGGAATCCTATGCAAAGGTAGATCGAACTACAGCTGTTACACTCGTGCATGTGCTGTTGTCAGCTCAGCCATTTATATAATAACTGACAAACTTTCTACAAGTCGATTGTTTAGCGGGCTACATCAGTTTGAATAGATTATTTACTCTTCAAAGAGTGGCAACTGTAACAGGTCAGCTAAAACAACTGTACGAATGCGATGTGCCGGGTTGTCTAATGAAAGCCATAATGTCTGTTAATGCCACCTTCTGCTTTGATATCCATTCCAACAAAATAAACTTCAGATTCGAAATGGCGTTTCAGTATCTAATTTTCTTTCGCATTCACCCTTTAGTCGAAAAATGGCGCGCAAAATGTTTTGGAAATGGATTTATTTTATGAAACCGCGTTAACGATCCTTCCACTGTTGAGCCCTGATCGAAGTGCGTCTATTAATCATCTATTAAATCGAGTGATCTTCAACCGGAGCTGCTACAGGTGAGTTTGCTTGATTTCCTCTAGGAATTTCCTGTTTTTCGGTTTTGCTCTCCAAGTTTGTTGTCCTTAAAGCTGTCTCGTTATTTACCGTATGATGATATAAAAAATTGCTGGATAGCTGGAGAAAAGTCGAATTGCTAGACCTCGTGCTACCGGTAGGGCTATTTTTGTCTGTGGGCATGTAAAGATTTTTCCACTTCCTAGCAAATTATCAATGTCCCTAAACGTTTTTTTTCCTTGCAGCGATATGCCCGTAGCAGATGTTGCTAATTTAAGCGTGGCGCGACAGACTCCTGTCAGCGCCTCTGGCCAGCCAGTTTATGGCGACAGAGAACTTCTGCATCAAGCACTCGAGGAAATCGCCGACGTTTTACGAACTGCGGAGGATATGATCTACTTCGTGCGGGGCACCATAAATGCGAAGTTCCTGTTAGTATGTTACACTTTAACATCATAGTAGTTTCATCAAGCCGTCAGTGAGCCTGGTGTTGTGAATTGATAATTTAGCTACTTGATAACTGTTCGCTACAGGTGGAAACAGCTGCAGCACAGGCGATGCAAGCGCTGGCGATTTTCAACATATATGTACCAATGAACATACGGAAA
Organism: Tropilaelaps mercedesae; assembly: GCA_002081605.1. NCBI lineage: Eukaryota > Metazoa > Arthropoda > Arachnida > Mesostigmata > Laelapidae > Tropilaelaps > Tropilaelaps mercedesae. The sequence goes on from MNPL01011102.1 coordinate 10,994, forward strand.
AACCATAAATGTATATATATATATATATATATATATATA
>MNPL01011103.1:11513-30377 GCA_002081605.1 Tropilaelaps mercedesae
CTGACGCGACGAATGCCAGGGCGGCGTACACGAGTGTCTGTACTGAGCCTGCACTTGAGCCTGGGTCCGTTGAGCCTGTCGGTGGACGCGTCGGCTCCGTTCATGCTGCTGGGACAAAGTTGCCCGCCAAATGTGACGCTCCGTCGAGCACCCGTGCGCCATCCTGCAAAAAAGGCCATTCAGGTTGGTCGGAGGTGGTTGGTAAACGAAGCGCGGGCTAAACCTGGAAATCTCTTAGATCTACACACCATTGGACATTTCACTGTGGCGTCGTTTATCGACATCGGCGTCCGATGTAAGAATGCGCTTAGACGACCGCGTTCGTTATAGCGCGATTCTTTAAACGATGCCATCCCGTAGACGATGTGCCAGCTACTATATTTAAGCGATTTCAATGGTGAATGATGAGCGAAAGAAAACTCAGCCGAAAAATCTATCTTTTGGGAAAAATGTCTTGAGGTGGCTTACTAAAACGGCTTGGTTAGCTTCTACATTGGTAGAGATCGTCAGCGCGCATTTCGGTATACCCCATGAAAAGATCACTCAAGCTCAACCGCTTCCGATAATAAAGCTGAACACTCCCTTCACGTCAAACAAGCGCCTAGGCATACACTTACGATAATGTAATTAGTTTACGATAGAGTAATGACAAGAATCGAATCCTTACTTTACGAAAATTGTTTGCTAACTTTTCAACATGAAAATATGCAGGTACACAAGCGATGTGCTTGTGCATGTTAACCTACCTGCGCAAGTCTGGTGCATGTGCTTCACATTGCTGCCAAATTGTCGGCCGGTAATCGAGCCGCCGTTCAGGATAACATCACAATACCTAAAATCGGATATTTAAGGCAAACATCGTAAGTACAACGTATGCAGCTTTAGCACGCAGCTTTGCTTCGTGCGAGAACATAACTCACAACAGCCAGATCATCGACCGTGTTGCTGTCAACCAAGAAACCTTTTTGATCACGCTTCGACATGTGAATTAATTGTTTAGTACAAAAGAAGTGTTCGTTCCAATGACGACGGAGAGGCTGACGCATAGACGAATCAGGGAATCTCCTGTTCGATAGAAATGATATGGTCCCGACATCGTTTGCTTTTCCGATTCGCTGGCTGCGAGCGTTATTTTTTTTCTCTCTCTTTCGCGCTCTATCTGTCGCTCCCGATCGGTCGCTCGTTCAGTTAAACACGCACCTAATGGACAGCGTCTGATACTGGCTGATCATAGTGCTATCGTTACTATGAGTTCTTCCAGTCGCATTGAACGATTTCCCTCATGATTCGGCCGTACAACGGTGACTTAGCCAATCTCGGCCGTTTGTCCTCCGACGTAGTCGGAGAATGGGCTGAGTGTGGTTCAGAGCGAATCAAAATGATGGGCATCGAATCGAGGAGATCGAAAAAGGGTAGGAGAGACAATTTTGTTCACATCTCCCGTTGCTGTTGTCCATAAGTACAGCGTAATTGGTTCTCACTTACGGCAGACAGACGCGCGCATAGATGCTCTGGAGTCACACGTCACTATCACACGTCGACGTTGTGTACGCTTATAAGGCGATACAATCACTGCGTTGTACCCGTTTATTGGTCATTATCAGTAGATTTCAGAACAGTAGACTTGTTGACGCCTAAATTAATGGCACGCCCCTTAGCGGACAAAACGTCTATCAATTCCTGCTTTACCCATTCAGACAGTACAAATTAATGGATATCATCACCATTGTGGTCGTTACTGTGTCGTTAACACTAATATTCAGACAATAAGCTAGCAACAAAAGCAGGGAGTTTACTGCTGACATATGCTAGCATAGTTTAAACATGACCCAAGCGATAATTCCCAGCTTAAATTCACGATTACTTCGTCAGCTTGATATGCCCCCATCTCTATCCTTACTGAGGTTCGAATGGTGGAGAGGAAGAACGAATGCAAGAAAGAGTCAATGGTCTCACGAATGTTCGTTTGTTACCACCTCCTGGAATAATCAGCCTGTCACTGATCAAGCCACACCATTACTATGATAATATTAGTCATTGTGAATTAACAAATGAGCCCTCCGTCCTCTACCGCCGGCATGACACGCGGGTACCCATGTCAACATAAAACCGAGCAAAACAATGGCGTTACTCGAGCAAAACAGGGCCCCGCAGGGTTAACTTTTGTTTTCCTGCGCAAGTGGCATTCTAAGCGATTTCCAAGATGAACTGTTTGTTAGCGTTTCAGTTACTTGTCGAAGATAAAGCGTCGTAAAGCCCCCAGCCCAGCGGCGACACGCAGGGACCGACCTGTACTAGGCCAACCCGAGTGGGTAACATAGCGACGCTGCCGCAGGCCCACCCTGTGCTACACTGGGGGACCCCTTCAGCAGACGGTGTGCCGCAGTCATTCGTGACTGTCGTAGGCAAAAATAACAAGGCCATAAGCCATCAAGAGACGGTTTCTGCAACGAAGCGGCACAAAGCCGACTACTTGGCCTCGACCCAGCTGCTTCGAGCATTGGTGCCACTGACAGCAGCAGCGGCCATCAGCAGGCGCGCCCGCGCAAGACAAATGTTCCCTGCTCAGTTTATGGTTTGCGTCTTCTTCACAGCCTCCTCTGTCCTCTTCCAACTCCTTGTTGAAAGAGAAGGTAAGAAATCTGGCCCGGCCAGACCAACCCGGGCTCCGTTTTTTCCCGCCTTCGCCTCAAAAGTCTCGCATCCTGTGTGGCTCCCCTGATGTATTACGGCCCGTTAACACCCGCTCAACAAACAGCCAGACCGACTGACATCGAAAAAGGCCACAATCGCCCAGAGCGGCCGACCTAAGACACACAGAGCGCGCAAGGCATTTTTGGAGTTTATTTGCAGTAGTTTCACGGCCCGATACTTGGTTTGTCGCTGATAAACCCCTATAATGATTAGAGCAGTTGTTGGTAACACTTGAAGGGCGCAGTTCATTTCTTTTTCAACCGAGAATGCCGCTGAAAGATATATGCACTGAACGTCTAAATGCACTCAAGACGAGGAAAAACTATTTTTAATTCTTCGATGTGGGCTGCTAATATCGGACAGCGTTTCCGTGCTAACCAGCAGCGGCTATCAGTATAAATACAGAGATTAATAATAAATATCTAAATGTTAACTAGAATATTGGTTTGCAGTCGGAAAGAGGCCATCTGAGCTGTGACTAAACTTTCTCGTTGTTTTGCTCCTCTAGGCACTTCGATGGATGAACAGCGGCATGTCAACATAAGATTCAAACTATATTCACTGAAATTACAGCTGTCTCTTCTTGATCGCTTCAGTATAACATAGTAAAAGTGAGGGAAAGTGTTTCTTAGTAATTGTTACAAATGAGTCTGTAAGCGGCAACAAGGAAGAAAAGCACCATGCATAGCTCTACAGTCAGTCGATGAGGTGTAAGTCATTTTCTTTTGTGACGCGAAACTCTGTCGATCTAGTGTTTTCTTCAACCATTTTGTCAATGCTAAGCAACGTACGTTTGTATTTCGTTCAAAGACCTAATTTCCTTACCTGCCGAGACCAAGTTTAACTTCATATCTAATTCATACCTTTCTTTGTGTCTTGTATTGTATTAAGACTGAAGTACAACCTCGCAGGGAAATGCGTTAGAGAATAAATTAGTTATCGTACGAACCTAATCTGAAAATCCATTGAACTCTCACTCTAATGGTGCGCCTGTTCTTGACTGGTGGAAAAGTGATATATCAACCAATTACCTCAGGATGATGACAGGGTAACCGCGCATGCTGAAGCAGGTCATTGGACTTTTATTACAGGCCAACACAGGACAGATTTGAAATAACCAGCAAGCAAACCTCAATTGGAGATTGCTAGTAAACATCGTCAGCGTGATATCACGAAGCAGAACCTCCGTCGAGAAAACGGAAAAAAGCGCAGAGACAAAAACTCGCTACTCGCATCTCGCCATTGCAATCGTCTATACACAAGCCTACAGGCTAGGCTTCACTTGGTATATACTGCAAATATTTGCGAGGGTGCCACATCAGCTGTACGTCATCGAGACAGCCAAAGAGAACGTAGGTCAAGGACGACGGCAAGAACACCGACTACAAAAACAACAACACCGTCGGTAACGGCAACAACAACTACGGTACCGACGACGACGACGACAAGGACGGTAACAGCGATGACGATGACAGCGTCAACAACAGCAGCAGCAGCAACAACAACAACAACGCCGCTGCCGACGACAGCAATAACAACAACCAAGGCCCGTTCAGTGGACGTAATTCGCTCGAATCGTGCGCCTACCGTTCCAGGCCTCCTCTTCTCTCTAACCCCCGAACGCATTCACAGCCGCATCAAGTGGGCTCTTTAGTTGTTTCGCGAAGGCTTTGGTTGCACTCGGCCCATCCAGGACGAAATTCACTGCGAATTCGGGATACGCGCGCATTAGCTCTGCTTGTCATACTATGCGCGCAAGCCCAAGTGGCCGTCTAGCCAAGTTCAGAGCCAAAGAATATTGAGGAACTATGTATGTGTGCAAAAACTAGTCGAAAGTACACACTAAAAGAACGCGTCACAAGGTTCTCGTTTAGTTGTTACTTGGACATAATTGGAGTTTCGCCGTTCGGCAGTCGAACCAGCTTCAAGATGAAGTGAGGAAGCCCGTGGATAAGACCGCTGTGACACCCCCACTCAGCTCACCGTATATTTGCCATTTGTTGCTGTTGACACGCCATGTTACGCAACGCCTGAATAGATTTGGAAAGTCTCTAGTCGCAATTGCGATATGGGGCAGACTGCGCTTGCATCTCAAATCGCGCTGGAGGAAAACACCCAAAGTCATTCGTTGAGCTGTGTGGTCCTCTTTTGTCCTCTCTCTCTCTTTGCTTGACGTGTTGAAGATTGAGTCTGAGCAGGACCTAGCGACGGCCAGGCGAGGGCCGGACGGGACCAGCCAAGTGGAGCGCACTGGAGGGCGCTTGCAGGCAACGCCCGAAGGCAATGCAAACGCCCGTAGCATTCAGACGACTCGAAGCCTAAGCCCCATACATGGTGGCATGCCAAATAGACAGTAGATAGTAAGCGACCACAATCCGAAAATGCAGACAATCACACCCTCGCATATGCAGACTACTGGGCATCGAGGATCTTGTATTGCGTCGATCCGAAATGAGGGTGTCGTCATAGATTCTATCGCCCAACGTTGTTATTATTGCTTGGCCGCTCCAGCAACAACGGGGAAATGGCACTAACGAAGCGACTAGAGATTTTTTTTGCGCGCTTTTCTAGAGCTTTTCTACAGTGCAATCGCTAGTTGATCACGACTTAAGCTGAGCGTCAACGCATGAGTGGACAAAGGCTAAGTATTTGCTCGAATGTTTTCTGCTAATGTACCAGAACCTCTTCGTGCGCTAGAGCCGCCTACGAAAATGTCCCATAAGTAAGAAACTTGCGGCCATTAATAATGAAGTTTACTCTCATTGTCCCTGCTTCTTCCTCTCTCCCTTAAACGTGTTATGCCTACCTCACTTTCTAGTAAACGAACTACGCAATATAAAGCTTGATATTCGGACATTATTAGAAGTCATTGCCCTCATCCCTGTCCCTGGCGAACACTTCCCAGAAATCTCGTGACTCTTCAAACTCAACAGAGCTTAACGACCCAAAAAATTCACTCCCGTGGACAAACCCGGAGAAGCCTCTTCCCCCCCCCGTGCCCCCCTCTCTCTCTCTCTCTCTCGAATTTCCCTTTATTACCTCTGAGTTTTCTCGCTTTCTTGCCAGCTCGCAACGCCTTCTTCTGCCACTTGTACAGCAGCCGCTAGTATTAGTGCTACCAAGACTCCCACCTCAAATGCATGCATCTGTTATAAATAGAAAGTTCACGCGTCATTAAGGCTGACTAACACACATTTGTTCTTACACTCGCATACCCCAGAGATGTTCGCGCTTATCTCTCCGCTCTTCGGGCCAGCCCTTCATCTGAGCGTGTGTTGTACACGGAGGACCCTAACAACGAGTAACTGCCTAGAAAAACAGACGAGGACAACGTGAACAACAGGCCGCGATGAGCTCCATTAAACGACTAACAGAGAGAGAAAGAGTCGGAAGAGACGGCGGCGGCGGCGGCGGCGGCGCCAACGACGTAGACGACAATACCAACGACAGCTAAAATAAGAAAGGTCAATCTGGCAGCTTGTTTATGTTGCGCCTCGCCGTCCACTCCTGGATGTCAGCCCTGAGTTGGGCCTGTTCTGTCTTCCTGTTGATCACCGGTGGCTCATTCCGCTAGAACGCTGAAGATTTCTTCGCCCATCGTCGATCACCTACAGCCGGACGAACGAAGCTGGCGTCTAGCCGCGATCAGTGTCCGCAAACGGTTTAGAATAACAACATGGACATCGTAGCCTCCGGCGTGGAAAAGTGAGCAAGGCCGTCTGTCAGCGCGATCCAAACTTCAACCATGACTAAGATACAGTATCAGCTTGAAAAGCTTCCTTTATTGTACATTGATGATGCGCTTATGTTTCATTGTGTCCAGACTCGTGACAACTTGAGCTTCGCGTCGAGTTACATCGATCTGAGCCGTTAATCCGGCTGCTGACTCCCGATAACTAATCACGCACAGGATAAATCGCTTACCCCCAGGAAATGACGAAGATGGCCGATCTTCGTGCTAAGGCAAGCCCTGTCTTCATCTGACGTGTATTCCTGATCACTCTGGTGTGACCGTCGCAGATCTCGAGCCAAACAGTGAAATAGCCTTGTCCGACGTACTCACTCTGCCAACCATTAGCGACATTGATACGAGCGTCGCCTACTCTAGCGAATGTTTGCGTTTGAAGAGGAGACGATCGCTTTGTACGTTCAATACCGTGCGACGTGATTATAACTCAGATACTTGACTGACTACAAATGTGAACTTTCTGGGGGCCCATGGGGCGAATTGTGAGCACCCCCCCCGCCCGCTTGACCGCTACAAACAAGATGAGAGCAGCTAACTTGACCTTTCTACTTGAGTAATACAAACACGTTACGTAACAGGGACTAACCATTATTGCACTAGAGAAATGGACATGTTGAACACGTCTAGGATAAAGTTTTCAGAAAGCCGTGCACAAATGAGTGAAATCCGGAAACGATTCGAACTTCTTACCCACAATCGTAAATACCGAGATGGCGTTTCAGTGAAGTATTTATAGTAGAGGCGTCATATTTAGACATTACTAATCGTATTTAAGAGGGAATCTATATGTATATACATACATATATATATATACACATACACAAGTTGAATAAATTATTTAGGGTAAACATTGTTTTCGAATCAATCTAATATAAACAGGTTTAGCAACGTAAAGTGTTAATCGCGATAATATATTTACAAGACCATACAATCAGAAAGTAACGTGTATTTGTATCGTCTGAGAAACACATTGAGCAACTATGAAAGAGAATACATGTATTGTGAACATTTTTACACAATAGAAGTTCATTGGCCTAGATTATGGTATCAGGCACTTTGCGATTTGGGCAATTTCATGGAATTACAATCTACAATGATTTCTAGGCACAATCTACCCTTCCTCAGCGACGGAATTATATTGACAAGAACTCCTTTCCATTTGAATCCAAATTGTTCATTACCTAAATGTCCTCCTCTGAAATGTGTGTGTTTCGGACAGATCATCGTACTCTCACTAGTAACACTAATCCGAGTGCTCCTCGAATTTTTTTACCTTTTTTCATTCTTGCGATGTCCCCCGCCTCTAAGAGAATCGAATCACATTTGGTCACTATTGCCTGGCCAGGTACGTTTGGCAAACACTGAGTAACGCTCTTCCTCAGTCTGTCGTTATTTATCTACACAAACATGCACAAAATGCCGTATTCACCGCAGCAGCATAGTTTGCTCTGATCTACATACACATGACGAATTTATTTCCCGAGCTGCTGCACCCAGCCAGTCAGCGACGTCGGACGACCGCCGAACTTCGTCCACGATCATAAATCAGACTCGCACCTAAGCGTCCGTAGTAGAAGCCTTCGCTGTACGCGCCGCCCAGTTACCGGCACCATCGTGCAGTCATGATTAGTGGATTGGCATTGTTTCTTCTACAATCACTGCCACCACTACTGCTACTACTACTACTACTACTACTACTACTACTGCTACTGCTACTACTACTACTACTGCTACTACTACTACTACTACTACTACTGCTACTACTACTACTGCTACTACTACTACTACTACTGCTACTACTACTACTACTGCTACTACTACTACTACTACTACTACTACTACTACTACTACTACTACTACTACTGCTACTACTGCTACTACTACTACTGCTGCTACTACTACTACTACTACTACTACTACTACTGCTACTACTGCTACTACTACTACTACTGCTACTGCTACTACTACTACTGCTACTACTTCTACTACTACTACTGCTACTACTACTACTGCTACTACTACTACTACTACTGCTACTACGCTCCGTCACACAACGAACACTGGGGCCGAACCAGTGCACCGATTCCGACGTCCTCTGCTCGGCTCGAACCGATTTCGCGCCAATTTGCGTGCGCCGACAGCAAATTTAATAGCACTCGACCAGCAAACGGATGGTAGTGGGCTTCGACGCGTCGGACGTACCGTATTCAATTGTGTGGATTGCCAAATAACTCATCAACAGAAAGAACTTGCGACCGTCACCTGGTATCGGCGTCGCTCGGTGGCTGACGTTCATGGGGACCGCAGTGTGGAACTGACCGTTGGCTGAGTTCCTGAACGCCTCGTCTGGTCTAGCTGCTGCACGAACGACGCAAAACTTTCGCCAGCGTCACGCAAATCGTCGAACTTGTTTACAGGGTGGTGGTTGCACAGACCCTTCGAAAGGATTCGCTCCTGCCTTCTATTACAGGAGAACAATCCCCGATGGTGCTTCAAGTGATGTCGAACTAGACGATTCACTATGACGGATGGAATAGCGGTCACTTCTAGCAGGGGTGTAACTTCTTCGCCGGCTGTGCCTCGCTTCACCATTTCAATAATACTCTAGAAAAAAATAGTCTAAATCGGTCGAAATGCGATTGCCTCGATGAACTTACGTAAGACAACGCCGTTATCGTCGTGTCGCTTTAACGTTTGCTAACACCCCACACAAATTGCAAGAGGGAACGCTTCGAACCGGCGGTTTGCACGGACACACGAATACGAAGCGAAGCTCGAGTGAAGACCGCCATACGCGGAAACTTTTTGATCAGTGACGAACAGCTATTTCATGACATCGAGTTGTGATGGAAATGCACGGACGCGTGATCACTGAATTGGGTTTCGTCCCTTAGCGCTCGCTTCATTTGCCGGCGATTCCATCCGACGCCAACAACTCTGTCGTCGATGCCATCGTGCCCGTTGTGGTTGTTTGGTGCCCTTTAGACGTGTTCACGTACTCGTGAATCGGAAATGTCTTCCAGGCTGCTTCCACGCTGGCGTATTTATGTGCTCCGATGTGACGTGATGGAGGGGTAGGTTTTCCGCCGTGCAAAACGCTCAGGCGGATTTCGTTCGCAAGCGGCCACGACGCAGGCCGCAATTGTGATTTGCGGGCGAGTGCTGCTAGAAGGAGGGAACGGCACTCCTCGAACTTCACCTTCATAACTCCATCTTGTTCAAACATTCGCATACACAGCAGCAGATTTTTTTTGCTGAAGCTACAGCCTCATCCGATGAAGCTTCAGTCCTTCGTCTACTAACAACGGCCAATTGTTACAGTCGAAGCGACAATAGACGCCGGCAAGAACCACTAACAAACAATTCGTCTCTCGACACGATCCGACTTCCGATACAAGCACGCACGTAAAAAGCGACAAGGGCCCAAACTAAAACACACACACGCACACACACACGCACACACACACGCACACACACACGCACACACACACACACACAGACAATAATAATAACAATAATGTACGTGGTTAACCCCCTTCAATGTCGTCGCTGCCTGCGACTCCTCTGCATCGATCTGGCTTACCGAACGTACTGCTCAACAACTATGCAACCTTCTTGATCTCGTTTCGTCGCTGCTTTCGGCCGGCTGAACTCAAACGCGTGCGACGCCCTCATGCCATGATAGTAATAGATGACAAAATGAAGAGTGTAGAGAAATTCGTACTTTGTCTGGCACCGATTGGGGGCTGGCTGCACCAACCATAAAGGGATACGTAGGAGCTGTAGGACCCCAACAACTATCGCACTATGTGGAACTGACGACGCTTGAACGAACAAGTCTCGGTAGACTGCCCCGACAATCGGAGGAGCTGGCGCAGGAAGATCGCATGGGGATGGCGTTGGTGGCGGATGTGACGTTGCAGGCAACGGAGAAGCAACCAAGAAGAAGAAGAAGACTCTGTGGGCGGACTCTGAATGGTCTGTTAGCTCCGTCAAATCACGACACAGCGTCGAAACCACGGTGAGAACCGTCGGGGGCGGACGACCTTAAGGCAGTAAGTTCTAACGAAGAATTTTCTGTGTATACGATGCTTCTGCAGGGGCAGTGTCGGGTATCGTAATTGTGTGTCGTAGGAAACCGTACCTGGCCAGTTGAGGAGCTGGCAGCAGCTACAAACGGGTGCCTATAGAAAGACGCGACGCGACGCGACGACAACCGGTCCGTGTCGTTACGCATTTCGAATATAGATCTAGTTTGTACTGTGTAACGATTGAGCAGTAGACCTAGACCAGCACTAAAGGAAATAGGTGGGAAGCGGATGAAGTAGCGAGAGATGTTTTTACGGGCAGTTCTCGGCGTAGACGTTTCATTACGCTTGGACACAACGACACATAGCGAGTGAACGGGACTGAGCGCAGAATGAAGTGGGCAAAATCGTCTCGCGCCATACAACCTGTCTGGGACACACCACCCAAACGTGCTGCTCAGCAGACACGTAGTGGCGTTAGGCCCAGAACGCATTGACGTCTCTGTTGTCGTTGAAGATGAGTACGTCAAGTTCACTCCACAGACGAACCCCGAGCGCCATTTCAGTAGTGCCCGCTGTAAATACACATGGACATTCTCGTTATTGCTGTTTCTGAATATAGCGACTGAAACTGATAGCGTGCATCGACTTCACGAGAACTTGAAAGCGCTAAAAACACTGATATGACGACGCGTAGGAATCTCTAGAGATAGATTTAGATCTTTGTGAAAGATGACGATCTGAAGGCTGTATTTTGAGTCTGGATAGAACTATTGCCACTGGCATGGCTTTGTTCTACCGTGAACGCCCTATAAGCACGAACTGCTACTGGAACTGCTGCTTCCTCCGGCGTATTTTCTTGAGATCATGAGGAAAACCTTTAAGCGTATGCCGTTTGTTCGCAGCACGATGGTCTTGATTACTTGGGTTATACAGGCCGCGTGAAGTAGTGCTCTGTCTGTAAATGCAGTCGACTAAATGCACACTCTGAGTTGATGCGAAGGTCAACAGAAGCATGCCCAAAAGCCAAAGAATGTTTTGTCCAAGTCCTAAAACGATATGCAGATGGGACACGTGTGTTATCATCCAGAGGGACACTTTACGTAATGGATATTAGACGTACGAGATTGCTTTTTGACGTTTCTCACACACGCACGCACGCACGCATATAAGCAGGTGTCCTCAGCTGATGTCCCTAATATGAAGCGACAAGCGCCATAAATGTAGTGGCCGAAAAGACGTTCTTGCACTTAGATAACATACTCAGGCAAAACGACGGCACAGCGTATGTGTCGATACCGGCAATTAGACCGAATTCTAGTAGAACTATCGTGACACGCAATCTTCATAGCCTCAAAATACTTTGATCGTTGCTTATCTCAAATATATATTCGGCAACAAGGCGTTTACAAAAACTTTGGAGGTCCAGCGTGGCTGGGTTTGCTGAGAGCTGCTTTCCTTTGAATGTGGCAGGAATTATTTCGCCATTATACGATCTGTACATTGTTTAACAGATCTACCTGTGAGGAGGTTTGGAAACGATAGCAAGCGTTTATTCTCATTCCGAGGATTCCCTACAAAAATACATTTTCGATGACCATAAAAACAATTGAATAATATCAGCTATTGGCATCACATGGTGTTAGCTGGTATTAGCTGCTGAGTCCAACAGGTTTCGGTGAGGATATTTTCGTTGTAGCGTCGTCCGTAAGCGATCTCATAGTGCGCACAACCTGAAGTATTTTGTGCAACGTAAGAGACGTTGTACATTTTTCCATGCAAACCATGCCACCTCGCACACGAGACGTTGGCGATTAAAGTTGAACACAAAGTCAACAGTGCGCGGAACTGCTTCGCATTCATGCAGTTTATTATATGCATGCGTAATTTCACCCTTCCGTCGTCTGGACACATGCACGACGCATGTGCCGCCTTGCGCGATGGGGACTGTTTCGGCCAGGTTGTTCCCGTCTCCCGAACGAAGCCGCTCCAAATTACTTCGCGCAAAGCTAACTAGCTGGTGGAACATCTTTCTCTATACTAATGGGGCAGGAAATGGGCTAATTGCAGCACTTGAAACGCGTGAGTATACTTTAAAGAGTTTCAGACTACGCACAAACGCCGTCGCCTTTTATGGTACCTTTCGAAATTTAATATTAAGCAACCGTCATTTCATAGGATTGCAGAGTGGCAAAACGGACACGCACGATGCATCCAAACACGGCTATAGCTATTCGCACTTTCACATTCGATGAAAAAAACAAACGAACCAACAAAAAATCGAGGACAACAAAAAGTTGTTCGAAGGTGACGCATCTCATTTAGTATATCGGCGCTATCTTCTTACATGACGACCATGTGCAACGAGCGAATGATTATCACATTTCGAACAGGAATTAATTCGACATTAGAGAATATAACGGACGTGACATGAGACTCTCTGTCTGCAGTTCCTAACGTCTCTGGAGGAACTTGACCCGCGATCGGCCAACTTACAGAAAAAGAGGTGAGTTCCAGACGTTAAACGGGGCTATAGATTGCTTTCAAGTCTAACTTAGCTAGTGTAGGCCGAGACCAGGTACAGGACACCATGCTGCAACCTGTCCTTCAAACATATCCTGTAACTCCGTTACGCAAGTGCACTGGAATGCGTCTACATCGATAACCCGGATAACTAGGACGGGCACACAAAAATATCGAATTCAAGCTAATGAGACATTCCAAGCATATCTCAATATTCTACACTCCACCGAGGCGGGGTCTCGAGTAGCATACTAGTTTGATATCAAAGCCTGGGGGAAAATTCCGTTCGGTAGCTTTGGTATACTTTGCCGTTTAGACTAATACGGCATAGGAAAACATGCACCGCTTCCAAGTAAGCTAAGAAAAAATAGACGCGACCCTCGTTCCACTGAATCAAGCCGGGTGCCGTGCTATTCATCCGAAAATAATTCCTTCTCGGAAACTTATCCATATATCTATCCATCTATCTATCTATATATATATATATATATATATATATATCCATATATCTATCCATCTATCTATCTATATATATATATATATATATATATATATATATATACACACACAAACGAAAAACACGGCTGGTGTATCCTATGCAGCCAGCGCCGACACGAATCCTCAAAGCCTCAGATCTTTGTTAATCTCTTTCTGAGAAATATAAAAAGACGTCGCCGTAAACTCGCTTCACTTCGTACGGACGATCCGTAAACAACTAGTGATGAGGAAAACTTGTAGGAACTTACACGCACAGAGTGCACAAATAAACAATATGAGTCTCATAAATTTTTTCTTTTTGAAAATACGTTTTCAATATGTAAGCATTTTTGATAAAGCTATGTTGCATAAAACGCTAAAGCATCGAATATAAATATCTATGCTACGAGCAGAGGAAAAATATAAGTTTCTATTATATGTAGTTGGAACTGAATGAGACCTATCTAATTATGCAACACAAATATGTTGTTATCGTCTGCTGCCGAATGCCACCTCATAGCTGATCCTCGTATACATCTAATCCTCGAACCGGAATTAATGACAGCTAAAACTAAGTCTTATCATCCCTATCGGAATAGAGGCTCAGTATAGATTCAAATTGTGCCGCGTCTGAGAAACGATATCTGTGAATCGCATGGCTATAGACGCTGTCAAGTGTGATACGTTCAGTCGTTCAGCGAAGAACTTCTACGGCATGTATCGCCGGCTACAGAATTTAGATCTGAAGGTTCAACCATTTCAGACCGTGACGAACGTGTTTCACAACAGTTTTCCTGTTTCCTGTTTGATCTCGATATGTTCTCTGTACCCGGAACAGAGAAACCGACAGTTTTAAAATGTATCTGCTTAGATCAGTTTAACGTGAAGAACAGGAAGCGTCATCAGACGAATTCGTCGTCGTTGTCGTCGTTGCTATGGCCTCCGATATGCTTGCTTATCTCCTCACAGCGTCTTCACTCCCCCTATCCCCAGTCTGATCTGAAGAATTCTTGCTGATCTGACGAATCTGATCCTTTTTCAAGATTTCGATGCAGCGTTTCGGCTACACATTGGATTTTCCTCGGCCATGGCGATGCCGTAAGGAATGCGGCTGTGATGACGCGACCGATTCTCACCCCAGGTTGCCGTGAAGTCGAACGCCACCTCAGCCCACGAGCGAATTGGCTGAAATAATTCCAGTGTCCATGTGCATTCGTGCTAGGCAAACGCGAACGCAAAAAATACGCATCAGAGACACACAAACACGTACAAACGTCACCGCACAGACCCACCCAATACGTAAAGGTCGGTGTCTCTTCGAGTCAGGTCGAACTCAAGCCACGGTTTCGTTTTTTTTCTCTCGCATTTTGTCTCAGCATCGTTGACCGCGAGCCGGCAATGAATCTCTCGGGGTCTTCTTCGCTCTCGTCTGTCTATTCACCAGAGACAACAAACAGATAACAGATGAAAGTTCTTCTCGCCTCTCGAGGCGCGCGGCCACCACCAAAGAGCGTCAGCCCAGAACGGAGACGCTCGGCCCCGATCAGTGCAGAGACAGGCGGATAGCGATTGTTAAGCGACGAATATTAGTTGAAATAGCAAAGCCAAAACCTTTTCGATTGTCTGTCGAATTCGTGCCTCATGCTCTTGCGGCGAATGGCGCAGTTTTTAGCGGAACATTGGCGATTTGGACACCTGCGTATGGTGCGCGTGGTGCGTATGGTGTCAGAGAATCAAGCCGATTTGCCTCCAGGTTCGTAGCGGCATAATTGCCAATAGATCACGGCAAACAAAATTAAAACCGACACGCATCGTAACGATATGACCATGAACGGGCGTTGCGCTGTGCGCATTTTGAAGAAGGCTGGCACGCTCAACTTGCTTGAGCGTTTTGCTCTCTCCGCTGGCAGATGTGCCGCTGCATTGGCGTGCGCGCTTTATTCGCGCGAAGCGATACCGTTATATGCCGTGACAAAATGTCCTTAAACGACTAGAAACACAGCACACTCTCGTTAGTCTTGTAAACATTACCGATTGTAGTGTTCGCAATTCTCGTATTTGTTCCCACAGCAGGAAGCTCTCGGGCCTTCCCGCCAAACCGGGTCGCCCCCGATATTCGTTATGGCGACGATGTCAGGCCTTTATCTGCTGCCCGAAGTAGATAAACAAAAAAAAAACCACTGCTGTTAGCACCGCCTTGATCGGCGATCCCCACCCACTCACTCACTCACGTTTGTACTGGCGGGATGTCAAGTGTGATGTAAAACCTCTCATTTTTTGTCTCCAGATATAAACAGAACACACACACACATATATGTATATAAATTTCTTAACGGCGTGCTGAGATCTGTCGTTGAAATGACGGATTATCGGACTCTTTCATCATCGTTGCTAAGGAGTCGACAATGGGACGAGAACATCGAGATGATTCTCTTCTGTTTGGACCCCGGATCTGGATCTAATCGCTGCCTGACGAATAAATCGGTCTATTGAGCCTGTCTCCGAGAAAAGCCGTCGACACTCAATCGTTCACACGGCCACGTTATACCTCCACCCACGCGACGCTCGCGTTTCGCTCGGCACTGGCGTTGCTCCGCGACAGCCGCTAGTGAGTGGTCCGATTCCTCTGCGTCTTCCCTACTATCTCAGGTCCGAGCATAACGCAGATCCGAGCTCGCGTTTACGTCTCCCTTTCGTCTCCCGCTGGCTGTCGGCGTCGCCGGTCAGCCTCTCAGCTGGTCCCAGTGTGGCCAGCAGCGAATGCGGGGGGAACAAAACGCTCCGGAGGGAGGCAAGCAGACGCGCTCCATGCTCACCGGGTATCTGCGGAACCCTCCAACTTGACCGTCGCCTGTCGCCGCGCCGGTTCTGCGCAGCTTTTCCTATTCTCGTTTAGCAGTGGCCCAGCATCGACAATGAGTGGGCCCAGCGCCTGGTGATGTCAGCCGACCGGCGAATGAATCCAGTTCTTCGCCTATTCCGACCTTCCTACGGGCGGTGCTATGCCAAGCAACGGAGAAGCGGCATTCCTCTGCATTGGCGGGAAGCGCCGCGCGTGATTGCCGCTGCCACTCACAGCATCAACACCCGCCCATAGATAGGCGGGAAATACAGAGACCTCGAGTTACAATCGCCAATAAATTGGCCAGCCATGCCGTCGATGTCTACGGATCGGAGCAACACATCCGATGCACCGGTCGATTGGTCGCTACGGTGATATCGCGTGCAGAAGTCCAAGTCCCTTCTACCGTGACGTCGTTAGCGGACATCATGCAGCGAAGAAACAACGAAAACCTATCCAAGAAACGCTCAGCCACGCTCGACGACGACGACGACGAGCAGCAGAAGTTCGCGAGTGGGCGGGCGGCAGATGAAGACGAGGTCTGAGATGTTCGGTATGAGGGGCACGATGCGGAAGAAGGACTGACTGTGCTGCGCACCCTCCGTAGTCATGTCGTAACAGATCCCCACAAGGGGGTCTTAGCGGGTGGTGGCAACCACAAACGCGGTACTCAACGCCTGCCTGAAACAATCAGTCCATTTATTTGGACTTACACGACCTACTCGTTCGGCCTGTTTGTGGCGTCAACACCCATTCAGGTGAAGAGACGCACGCGAGCCTCCTCAGCTGCCGCAGTCCGCCGATGCGTCTCTGCTCGCGCTCGTCCTTTGACAATTACGTGAGGATACATCCGGCAGGAATCTGTGCCTGCCGCGGGTGATGGGGGAAAAATCTATTTCGGTGTGTCGTAAGCTGATTAATCAGAGGAAGGAGATCCTGCACTGCGCAAAACTACTTCGAAGGGATCGGATTTCCTATTTTATTGCCGTGTTATTTATTAGCTGCTCGGAAAAATTATAACAGGTCACAGGATGGCTCTAGAGCCAATCACATTAGTCGGGGGACCTTTGCTGACCGACTGTGCAACGCAAACGTGCGCGAGCTGTGTTTGCTGACATGAAGTTCTAATGTTCCGACTTCGACTGGAGTGAAGATCGCTGACACGCATCGAATGCATCGTTTTTGTTCATCGCACACTTTTCAAATGCTAGAGCTCAAGCGTTTGTTTCGACATCGTCGGAGGCCACTATCATGGCACCTCTAGAGCAGCGTGAAGATCAGTTACTCCATGTATCGTGATGGTCGACGACACCTTCTCAGAAGTGTTCAAACTTCAGAAATTCGCCCCGGACGCTTATAACTCATCTCACGTTACACGCGTTAATTACGCGCGCTTACGTGGACCGCGCGTGGCCTGTGCATTTGAGAGTGTAGTAGCGTCGACCTGCTCCGAGCTAATAAAGTTCTGAAAAAAACGCTATCCGAAAGAGCGCGGGTCCTCGTTTGCGATCGCTAGAGGATCCCGTTATCTGAAGGATCGATCCGTCTAAGGCGTATTTGTTGAGGTTACAATTCATTAGGTATGCGGCGTTTCCCCCGAGACGATCTGGGGGTTTGAGGCGAACGGGTGTAACAGTTGACCAGCTTCCCTTTGACCTCAGACGAGCGGAGGGGACGTTCGCCATGTTCCGGCGTAAGGAAGGCATGAATTGTGCTTGCGTTACAGATGTTTGTCGCTTCGTGTGAACGGCCCGCACAAAATTTCTAGGAGTATCAGTACGAGTCAATGCACTTCCTGTCCGACGTATGGCCCTGTTTCAGGCCCGGTGAGCGCCGGTCGACGCTCAATTGTGTCGTCACTCACGTTTGCTCCAGCGCAGCTGTGAATCGACGAGTCTTTGACATTTCCCTTCCTTCCCTAATCTGCCATTCTGCCTAAGCAGGGGGAGCCGAAACCACCGTCGCTGGCAGTGCAATCTACGAGACGTATAGAGAGAGACATATCTTCGCCGGACGGTCGCAGGACACGCACCGCTGGCGAAGGACGAAGAACCTTCGCGCGCATGTAACCGTGGTTGGTGTGTGTGCTCTCTGTCTCTGTCTGTCTCTGTCTTCTGACCTGTAGATGCGGCCTAGCGGATCTGCCCGGTCAGTCCGGGAGACGTAAAGGCGACCCCCTTCATGACTCCGTCAAATCACACCGCGCCAACGACATCAGCACAAGCACTCATCAGCACGAACAGAGCGAACACCCCAAATGTAGCACCCCATGTCCCGACCCTTCCGCGGTCTCGGCATACATTCACTCACATATGGAAGCAGGTTCCAGCGACGCCTCAACAACACCGAACAGTGGACGACGTTCTGCTTCACTGCACCTTCGTTCCTTCGACATCCGAGTGTTAGTTCGATTGGACGACAGTCAACGAGTGAGCGCTCAGGCGAACCGGAGGAGTGAACGGCGGCTGTAACAACATCGACAGATCTCCAATTCGGTCGACCCTAGTTATACATGCATATATATATATATATATATATATATATATATATAT
>MNPL01011104.1:0-15623 GCA_002081605.1 Tropilaelaps mercedesae
CTTATATAGATTCAAGATATATATATATATATATATATATATATATATATATAAAACCAAAGCTTTTATTTTATGAATCAGGTAACAAACATTGGAAACTATATTATGACTATTGTTTCTTTAATGGAATTTTATTTTGTTATAGTTATACCGCACCCTGCTGTTTTTGGCTGATATAAAATTTTACCAAATTCATTCATATTCTTTATTCGATCTGCTAGTTATTTTAGCATGACATCGTACACATCTATTTGGGAGCTATTCTTTAATAAGGCTCCAATGAGTCTCTTGGTTTAGCATATATATAGACATATATACATGCGCAAGGTTGCTTCTGAGTAACATAATCGTCATTACACATGTGAGGCTCATAAATGAAGTAAACCAACATTTTGTTATTTGTACTAGGCGTCCCCAACCAATAATTGTTGATCACTGAAATGAATCAACAATAGCACCATCATCGATCATCACTACGCTATTTGAATATAAACCTTATTCATGGTATCATTTTTACAATTACGTCCGGTCTCCACGTGCAGGTGGTGCCCAATCGCTTGAGCACACCAGACGCGAGGCATAGCACGGCTAGAACCATTAGCACTATGTGTATCGCGTCAGTTTTTAATAATCGAATACACTCCGCCAGTTGGGTGGCCAGTACAAGGAGTATCACATTCAGTGGAGATACCGGCCCAGAGTTCGTGAGACTGCTTAGCGAAGAAGGGTGAAGAGGGCCCGCGAATGAGCCGAACACGAGAACTGCTACGCTTGTGTTACACTGCGCTTTGAAATTCAGTAATAGAATTGATAGCACCGTAAGTAGGGCGGAATAGAACCAGAACGAACAGGACGAGACTCGTAACGATAGGAACACAGCCACGAAACGAGATAAAGTGAATGTAATGTGGAACAAACCAACACGATGCCTTCCGCTCGTTTCGTCAATGCTCTGGTCGAAGTCGGGATGAAGATGGGGAATATTTCGCAAAGCAAATGAGGTGAGTGCGACGCTTGAGAAGACACCAATTCCAGCAAGGGTTACCTGACATTTTGATGCAGTCAGTGCTGTCGCTGGAGGCAGGGGAAGGAAGGCAAGCACGGAGCAGAAGATGACGGTCGCAGCCAATGTTGTTCCACCTGCAATGTACAATAAGGATCTGCAAACGAATATACTGTTAGCCCCTGAGCTATCCAAAATTTGCGGTAGAAAAAGAGAATTTAGTTATTCAACCCATGATGCCATCAAGAAATAAATTTGCTCATAATATTGAACGGGAAGCCTAAAATTTATGTATAGGTTTTGTGGATATTTCTTTTTCCGTAGGTACTAAATTCATGTTTTTTAGGTAAACAGACGTATTTCCAGCAACAATTTTGCGAATTTGCAACAGATTTGCAACAGATTTGCGAAACCTGTGATATTAGATATATTCGGTGCTTCATTATAGCATTTCGGCGATACTTCAAACATATGTGCGCCTACATGTATTTATTCACGCTTATCAATATGTTTTGGGTTTTTGTGTCATTTTATCGTGCATATAGACCATAGGTTAAGCAACCGTCCATTTTTCGGATTACGAAAGATTAGCGCGGCTGAGATTTGAAATAACTCCCATAGTTAACTAATCTATTTATTTAAATTTATTTCGCCTTTAATTTATCCAAGAACGCGCAATGCTTATTATTTTGAATATTTGCGTCGTCGTGTTACAATTGTTT
This sequence comes from Tropilaelaps mercedesae, assembly GCA_002081605.1. NCBI lineage: Eukaryota > Metazoa > Arthropoda > Arachnida > Mesostigmata > Laelapidae > Tropilaelaps > Tropilaelaps mercedesae. Next base: position 1,726 of record MNPL01011104.1, read on the forward strand.
ACATAGATCCTCTCCGTTTGTTGACTTTATTATTATCAACTTTTTATTATCGTCTCATTATTATCACCTTAGTTCAATCTGGCGGTTCTCACCATAAGACACTATTTGTTTATGGGGGTGGGGGTGTCACAGACATTGAATACATATCGCAGAAAAATCTAGTAAATATCAAAGTCAGTTGTTTATGAGACTCATACCCTTTATCCGGCTGGTGCATATGGACTACAGTGGCTGCAAGAAGTTGACCCAACGAGCTGAATGCGTCAAATAGATAGATGACAATGTGCGGCGTTGAACTGAAAGCAGTTTCATTTGTCCTCGAATAGATTGCTACGCGCAGGTTTGACATGAACCATAATGTAACAAGCAAGCAAAATCATCTTGTTAAGAAATCCTGTGACTATATAGAACCTTTCTTTTAGGAAGTTATATTGGAATTCGTGTGCTGAGTTATTACTGTTTGTCTCTAGTCTCCATATGCGGCACAAAGCACCTGTGTGGTACGGAAAGCGGTAAATACCTAGATATAGATACGTTTTTTAAAATATTTGCCAAACATTAATATAACAATAAATCATGAAATACTAGCTGACAACCTTCACGTAATACTTCGGTCTATCAACACTCGGAATTGTCAATTCCTTCGCCTTAAAATGATTCCACCTTTAGCTAGAGTTACACTCATCAACTTTTGACCCTCTAAAGAGCATCGTTACACCCAGATCCACAGCCATTCATTAGCCGAGGGTCGAACCTACCAATTTTCACAGCTGACTGACATGCTCCAAAGATACAGGCGAGACAGAGAGCTGTAGGGCCGATCAGATTCATCATAGGGAGGAGCAGAAGGCTGATACCTCGTCCAACAAGTGCCGCGGCGCATACCGTCTGAAGCAGTCCTACCCGGGAGTGAATAGCCACCACTAACAGTGTCCGCATTTTTATTACGATTAAATGTTTATAAAGTTATCATGAGAGTTTTTCGTTATCTAGTTATTTTACCATGCATACAGTGGAAGAAGTGGAAATTGAAATTGGAAAACTTCTCACATAAGGCTCGTTAACGCTCGTTTTAGCTAATGTAAAATCTCTTTAGGGAAAACTAAAATCGCTTTGTTTTAGTGGTAACATGACTTCCATGAATACTACAGCTAATGAGAGCAGCATGGTTTACATTTAGCACATGATAAAACATCAGGCGCGTAGTAATCCGCAGAAAAATCGGGTGAAACGAGTAACATGAGGCTAGGTAATTGTCTCTTAAGCAAACAAGTTAACCACACTTTTTATTAAAAAACAAATTTCTTTGAAACAGAAATCCTAGAGCCAGGATGAGACTGCAGCCCATCCGAACATTTGACTTATTTCAGGTTTTTGCTTTTCATTATCAAATTAAACGCATAATATGAAATATAGGTATCAGCTATTAATATAAGAAGTCATTTGTGTATTGGCAGTGTTAGATTGTAGAAAAACAGAAGATAACCCATTACATTAGATTTGCAACGGGTCATATCTTGAAAACGACGCATCTGTCTTATGAGGTATCTCAAATTTGAACACAACAAAGCTATCCTTTACGAAAATTCTCTTCGGGTAAATACGAAATTCGATAGTAGCTATCGATGCTGTATTTCAACATGTCATATGAATTCCACATGATACGGAACATCTCGTAGTTACTAACCCCAAATAACCACGTTATGAGAAAAATGTTTTAATAGCAAATACAGAACGCGTGCACTATCGCCACTATGTTGTAGGACGACTGCCACAAACAACAGAAATTTCTTTAACACTAATCTGTACGCATAATTAGCACTTACCAGCAAAACATAATAAAATACTTCCAGTCTGGATTCCGACATGAACACAATCTGCATTCGGCAAATTAGTGCCGTTTTTTGAGTCGACTAGGGCAGCGCCACTTAAATGAATTACCCCATCAGTGAGACCCTGCATAAGTTATTAGGAAAATTTATTTTTAAAGATCACTTTGGTTTAATACAAGCAAACAAATTATTGCATTTCCTGTTTAAATGGTACGTATAAAAATATAATATACGCTTCCATATTATACGTTGTTACGTGTGCTATACGTTGTGCCATTTTTTAAATTTATTCAATCTATATAGCATAATTTGCAATAATAATAGTATGCGTAATTTGAAACGTTTAAATTTATGATTTTACGTTTTATCAATTAGAGTTCTACATCTTAGAATGTGTTACCGATATACAAGCTTCTGTTTTATAATTCAGCTAAGAGTGTCGTGCTTAAACTTTTACACCAGTGCTTGATTAATACAATCCTCTCTCTGTTAAACCCAACAGTTTTATTTTCTGCTTTGATGCTTAGAAAGCAGCAGGATCCGCCGTATGTGCGCCAATTTTAATGCTACCATGAACAAACGTACCACAATGAGGTACGTCGAAAGTAATAAAAAAGATCAACCTGCCTTCTAAGAGACCTTAGAATTGATTTGTGATTACTCATGCTGTTACATTGTTGAGTTACTGAATCATAGCATCTCAAAAGTTGTAGTTTTTATGCAGGGGTAATATTAAGAACCTATATTTGATGAATAAGTTTACTTTGGTTTACTTTGTCATAAACGTCCTCACATGAATTTTGTCTCAACGTACTACATTGTTTGAAAGTGATCAATAGGCAAGAAGAGATATGGTCGGTTTTTGTTTCGTCGGGTAATGCAAACACATCGTTCAGAGGTTCTCTTTCCAGTTAAAGATTTCTACCAATCCACTAGCTAAACATCCACGAAGCATGGATAACTTTACTGTGTTTTTACTAAACCTGTGCCACTGCAGTAAGGATGACATTAAACGCACTGATGATAGCCAAAGACATCGTATGTTTCTTCGATATATTCGGCCAAGACGATATCAACATGACAACTGCCCGACCACTAAAAAGCTTTTGACCACTAGCAATCATACAACACAATTGTTTTTTTTACAGATTTTGGCTCCGAGAACCAACGATACGGGTAACCACATTATGCATACAGTTTCTTTGTGCATAGGAACTGCTATCGTGAAGCAAACGTTCTCTATAAGGCGTCGACAGTTTATACTTCGTTACTATATTGCTTGTCAATTGTCGCCCGATGGCACTCACTCAGCGTAATCGTCTATCTTCACTAACACATTTTTGGTGTATACATGAGTAACAAGCTTTCCGATGGCCATCGCGTTTTGACTGAAGTTCTTTGCATCTCAATGCGCGACTTATTTGCTACAGCGTGCTATTATTATACGTAGTGGCCTTTCCACCGACTCTCGCGACTATTCATAAGGTATAATAAGTTCCAAATATCCATGGCTGGCACCAGGGTTCGACATTTTTCACTATCGACATTTTCATCATCACTGACATTCTAGTTTCTGATCTCTCTGGCTTTTTATTACTATGACTTTTAACAATGATGAACCCACTGACGGCCAGATGATTTACATATTAAAATATATAAGAAACCATCAGTAGCTTGCGCAATTTTGGGCGACCGCTTGTTGGTTGCTAGCCGTTGTCAACTAGGTGGACCGCTAGACGAATGTGTTTGTGTGTCCGTGGGTCCATGTAACAAAGGAGCATTACGACAATGTCAATAAGGTGGAAAAGATCATAGAATCATAAAAAAGGATGAAGATAGCGTGCTGTCTAGATCTAACGGCAACTGACTAGCAGACAATGAACTCACCTTTCAAGTGACTCCTGTTTTTTTGGATGTGAATGGATCATACAGGCTTTAAACACGTAGGATTCGCAAGCAAAGAACAAATCAAGGCATTGTATAAAACGCATGTGCAGTTCACAAATAGTTACGCCTTTACTGAAGAAAATAAACGAACGCTATCCAAGATTGTTGCTAAATTTCTATAACTAGGGCTTGAGAAGGGTAATAACTACATCCAACAGCACACTTAGAATTAATCAAATAAAATAACGCGTGATAGCGCTATCACAAGGGTTCGTACTTTGTGAAAGTGTCTTAGTCATCTGGAGTTAAAATCGTTTTGGGGACCCTTAGTACTGAAAAAATGGCACGGGAATCTCATATTTTATTGTAGTACCAGTAAAAGGCTATCTATTAAATTCTATGCATCATGTAGGAGGCGTTGTAGAAGTTTCACATTACAATATAAATATAGGTCTTCAACATAATACTGGTTTTTTTTACCAAATACAAGATATTTCACGTCTCGAATTTGCACTTCTATGTATTTTTTTTATAGTTTCGGGCTTTCTGATACCTTAACATAGTGCTGGTGCTCCCCATGACTCTTTGTGCTGTAAATGACCAATTATCATAAAATGATTACCCTCTAAATTACTAAAAAAATTTTCCGCTTTAATTGTGGGGATTCCAATTTGCAAGCACCACCAGCGTTTTAGCTTCTTAACCTTCCACAAATGCGACGAGTATATAGAATAGTTACTCTCTGAGTGTTCCAGACGTAAAAAGAACAAATGATCGTATTTGCCTATTCCCCCACTGTATATAAATATATTTTAGTGCTTCGGTTGGCTAGAAAAGCTAATTGTAGCCAAAGTGGGATCTTTTTCTTCAAGCTAGTGCCTTGCCTGGGCAAACCAGCATTCAAATACACCGTCGCGTTTATTATGCGTGGCTGCTGAACAAATATGATGCGCCTAGAAGCAGATTTCAACCAAATAAAAACTGAGCACCCAAGTAGAATCTAATTAAATATACGCTCAGTTACGTGCAAATTATTGGCTGGCCTTTCTGCGACCTACCCAGGTAGCGCCACTGTGTAACTCGGGGTATGATCGTCAGACAAGCCAATGTCCAATCAGCTTTAAGCCACGATAAGCTCCGCCCATACATTTGTACACTTTTAGTCATGGGCATTACTTCATACATCTTATTAATCAACTGCGTCTTCAATAGCAACACATGTATGGCTGACTAACTCATGGCCTTGCTCTTCGAACTTCTAAATGCTGAGCTGCACTGACAGCTTTACAAGTAGCGATGTGCTGCCGAATCATTGAGATTAATGTTAATTAAATTAGACTATGCCGGAAAGTAGTGTAGACAAAAACTCTATAACTAGAGTGTTCTTTAGAGGGTTAAAGTAACATCGTTTTTCAGTGTAGAAATTTTTGTTTTTTTTATGGCCTATCAATTGACACAATTTACTTGTGCTTGAACTTTTCGATGCCAGTGTTCCCGTAGTAGGCTTATTGCCTCTGGCAAGGCGGGGACAAACATAGTTAAATTGCGGATAGGGAGTTATAGTGGTTTTCGTTCTCGTTATGTGATTATACTGCACGCTTTTTATGACTCAAATAAAAAATACTTTTTAAAATAAAACATAATTGTTTAACTGAAATTTGAAACTGAAAACTTTGATTCGATGGTCCCGACATACCTGCCACCCTTGGCTGTTAAAGTGAATGTGTGCATCCACCGAACGCCGTCCTTTCTTCGGTTTTTACGCATTTTCTAGTCCAAACTGTAATAGACAATTTGATTACTAAATACTTAGTCTATTTCCTATTGCTGACTAATGTTTTATTTCCAGTGTAACGTACGCATAAAACAATGATGAAGTAAAGAAGATTACATCTTTTTAAAACCTTTGTAAAAGGTTAATCCAGCAAAACTGAAAATTCGTTAAGTAGGTTTTTGAATTAGCCGCCAGCACAAGATCGCCCAACTAGGTCCAGCATTCTGGGCATGTGGCCTCAATTAAATGATAGGAGCATAACGCTTTAACACTGTAAGAAGCTGTCACACAGTGTTGCAGCCATTGCAAACGCAATACCTTTAGTTAAAAATTTGAATGCTTGAGCTCGGACGAAGTGACTTGAATTGCTCATTCCACTTAATTTCCTATAACGAGCCATAACGTACTAAAAGTTGAAATTGCTATTGAATATACGCAATGCGAAATATGACGCACTCTTTCATGTTACCATCTTTTTTGCCCATGTTTGTGCTGTGTTAACGTCAATCTAATTTGTCATCACTGCCAAACACAACGCTCGATAAGTTAAACGCGAGACGTGACTCTTACACATTTGACTTCCGTCCCAACCAACAACGACGATACCATGGATTTTTGACAGCTTACAAACGAAGCTTTTACTGAATCTTACTATGGATCGCGGCTATAGTTTTTGTATTTGTGAATTCGTATGGTATTATACTTGGTAATTGAAATAAGCCCAGACTAGTTATTTCGGTCCATCGTGTTACAGTAATCATATTTTATTCACAGCAGTCTGAGTGCTATGATATTGCCCGGCATACCAGTTTGGAGATAACATGCAGGCGAACAGAACTCGTGCCTCCGTCAAACTTAATACTTTATTCCACTTAGCTCCTTTATGCGGGTGCGCAATAATGCGTATCACGGGCTCAGAACGATACTATTACTGTCATGAACGGATGGTCACACTGGATTAAGACATCGTGCAGTCGCAATATGTTGTTGGGTGGCCAACGTTGAATTGCCTTTTGTGAAAGAAACAGAAGCATCGTCGTAGAATTAAACGTTATTTTTATGTAATCTGCCCAATTCATTTTCCTCTTTACGAGATTTTCCAGAACTGAATCCTTTACTCTCCAGTTTTCATCTAGTTTGCAGCTTTCTATTTCTCGATTATTTAGGAAGCACACAGCCACATTCCATTATTGTAACACAACGAGTGAGATCATATCGAAATATTTTCTATCAAAAAGACGCAAAAGTGTTATAATAGCCTACAATTTTTTACAGAAAGAGACACTCTATCCCTAAATAAACCTTCGAGAATGTTTTAATTATGTGACTGTTGAGCTTCCCATAAAATATTCTCACATTGTGGCAGGCAGCTTTGAAGCACTCTCTCTTGTGAAGCACTTTAAAATAGAGGCTGTTTCACCTCTTAAAACAGTGATTATGAGATCATTAAGACACGTGGCTCCCATTGTGGTGTGAATCCTTCGTCTTTCCCTTCAGCTGAGTCCATCTTCAGTCTTTGCTCGACGCGTATGGATTTGCGATCCATTTTCAAAATTTCAGAACACTGCTTGTTTTCGGACTGAACAGGGTAGAGCGTCAGAATATCATGGTACTCCCTACATTACAAGGAGTAAATAGATTAATCAAGGTAGCCTAGTAGTAGTAGTAGTGCTAATTCGAACTAATTTCAAATGCCGGCAAATGGTTAGTACATTACAGTACATTACATGCATAGAAAGCCGACTTTGTTACGTTCAGTAACGAAGCAAAGAGCTTCTCCGATGAATTGAGAACGGGATCGCCGCGACTTTTTTAGCGGCTTTTTATATTTCTATTTACTCCTTCGCCACTCATTGCCTATATTTTATAAATATCTGAAATCTGTGAAAGATACAAATCTGTGAAAATTAAATGCATGGTTGTTTGAGAATATATAATATTTGAAAACACCGTATATTTTTAAATACTTCATAAAGTCATTTACGGTTAATATTTTTTCACTTTTTTTTGGTGACGAGTTAATGTTGTGACAATTTATCTGTCAACTTTAAAATTATGTTGCAACAAATACGTAGCTGTTTAACTTTAGTTGGTCTTATAGCTGACGCAAGCGAGGATGTGTGCCAGGTTTCATCGTAAACCCTTCTCTTGTTAGGTTCTCGTGCAAAAAAACAAAAAGATGTCCTTTTAATATAATTTAAACATTTTACTGGCACTGACCTGACTGGTAAACTGAAATATTTTTTGTTCCTTCAGGGCCCACTATAACCCTAATGAAAGCGTAAATACATAAGACCTCGGCAAGGGAAGATACATAGTTAACAAAGTGACTTTAGATCCACGATAGATACAAGGCCGGTTAATGTGAGTGTGTACTGACTATAAGGGTGTTGCCTGTATTTGGTTTAGTCACGTACATAAGCGCTAGTATAAATCTTGAAGAATCAGTTAGGATTAGAACCCAACTTAGCTTGTGTGTTATTTGAAGTCAAGAACTGAACAGGGAAGCCGAATCATTCTATGATGATGATAATATTACAAATGTAACAAATGTTTTATCCTCTTGAACTTCTACTATAATGCAAGATGGGGCTTGCTACAAGTGTAAGGTGATTCATAAAAACTCAGTTAATTTAAAACAAACACGAAACATCAATTTTCTTTGGTATCAATAGAGCAATGTTAAAGAAAGTGATGTTTCAATTTACCAAAACGATGCTGCATTCAATACAGCCGACGACCTGTGATCGTTGCGCTCTTCTGAAAATATTACGTGAAAGCCTAATAACGATGTTCGCTGCACTCCAAATGTCGCAGTTTATTGCCGCTAGGCGTTTTACTCTGGGATGGGACGAAATGCGTGACAAACGTCTAAAACAACAGATATTTTATGACTAGCTAAAATGGATTAAGGCTCTTGATTGTAATATCGTATACCAACCATATATCTATATAATAATATGAATTACTATACTGTCGAGAATGCGCAAGTCAAACGAGCAACCAAACGAGAAATAAGACCATGTAGAGTTTGGTCCCATCGACAAAAGGAATGGCTGATGCCTACTAACCAATAAATAAATAGCGATTCAAGTACGTGAACTTGTGAGACGATCATTTCGCATATCTGTGTGCAGTATGGATAGTTGCCAACTTGGATAGTCGCAGATATCTACTCCGATATATGCGACTATTCAACTACCACATCCAAAATCTATCAGCCCCACTCGCTTTGCCCCGTTCTCATTGTCCGTGATCGATTGTAGCGGGCGTCACCTTAGCCGACAGTGAATAATGGATTTTATGGTCTTTCTAGGGCGCCTATGTTTTGCAGTATATACCGCTCGCAGATTGTCCACTAAGATGGACACATCTAATCTATCAAACCAAACTGAAAATCTTCTGCAACGATTTAAATTGCATGGTTACAATAGATTTCTCATCATTTTCTCGTCAGTGTCGTAGTGATGATGTGTGCGCAGGCTTTCTGTGAGTATACCTTGAAGCTAAAAATTGTGTGATCAGAAAAAAAATAACGCCATTTCTTATTGATGAACACTTTGTTTATTACCAGATCCATAGAGACGGATAATATGTACTTTATGCGTATGATTTCTAAATGTACAAGAGTGAGTCCGTAAGGCTAACAAATTTTCGGTCGAGACGACGCATGTTGCATAAGTTAGTGAGAAGGATGGCCTAACAATTCAAATAAAAAACGTGAGGAAAGGTTAAAATGAAATCGACGAAAAAAGAAGGACAAATATGGACAGAGAAAAAATCAGTAAAAAACGAGCCACAGCAGAGGCGTAGGAAACTGACGCGGGCGAGAGTAGGAACCAAATGCTCCACAGGAAGTCCAGACAAAGTCGAAGCTTGTACCAAAAAAGAACTTTTTCTTTCTCCTTCCGTAGAAGACGACTTGGCAATCAGCTTCCCTATTGGTTTTTCCTCTGTCTTCATCAATATGGGTGGGCTATATGTAGGCATTTCATGGTCAAAGTATCTTATTTGCAGCACGACATTCGGCAAAGCATGAACAAATTTTTAGTGTTAATCTAGGTTGTCATTAGTCTTCCCCGATACTTGTCTATTATTTTTGCATCTGAATGGGTAGCATTAGCAGGTTTCGTCCCATCGTAGAAACATGTTAGAATCTGATGCTATACTGATGTTATCGTGTTGACCGCTGCTGACGAATTTGACATGTATACGACATGTATACTACGGAAGGGGGGCTTGCCCAAAAAGGGGGCGAAAGAGAGACGTGCGAGCAGACTGCCCCTAGGGCTTCCGTTGCTTAAAGCGTTGGGAACATGAACACTGTGACACCAAGAAGACGGAGACACCAAAGCCAACAGCAACTGAAACAGCTATGACGCTCTTCCTTTTGGCAACACAAGCACTTCTTTCCTGTGAATCTAGCTCTAGTCACTAAAGGACAGAGCAGTAACTTAACTTGAAAGGAACATGACCTCTCGAAAGCAGGAAAGAAGACACCTGTTTTTGAGGCCGAGACAAGAGAGCCGTCTAGTTTCATACTAGAGTGGTCCAACAGTAGTCGGCTCCTAGCTTGGAGGAGTTCTTTGGCTACTGATAGGTCACGTCCCAAGAGGACGAGCAGTAAAGGCGGTGCGTACACACGTACCATTGTACACGGAACATATAGGCTTCAGAAAGGACAACATCTGCAGAATGTGGCGTTAAAGGAAGAGGCTCTCAGTCTCGACACCTCAAAGCTGAATAAATACTCGTAACTTACCGCCTTTCGCTCATAGACTTAGACGACGCGGAAAGGCTTGGATTTAGCTAAACAAAACTCCTAGGGCTGCAGTATTAAACGACGCATGCTAGCCGAATGCAAATAGCCAATCGCTAGAATTTTATTTCATTATACGTCGTGACACTAATCGGCTTTGCAACAAAAAACTACTTGGCCGCCGTAACTTTTAGGAAAACTAAGCAGGTAATGTGACCATTTATTGCCCACTACGAAAATAATGTCCATTTAAGCGCTTTACATCCGAGTTCAAAACGGGGAAGTCTTCTAAGAGTTTTCCTTATCTCCTAAACAACTATAAATTTCAGATATTTACATAGCAGCTGATGTTGCTGCGCCGCTGATACCTTAACGTATCGTGGGAGAAACTATATCGCGAAACCGATTTTTTTTAGTACACATTTCTTGTAGGTTTGCCTTTCTGAGAGGAAGAATAAAGTGCACTACAAGGCGGAGTTTATTTGGAAACATTTAACTATAGCGTTTAACTTAGGATCCATCGTTGCCAACACGCTTGTACATTGCCTTCGGAACCGCTCGCGTTTTCTATGTGATTGACAAAATAACAGACATCAATTCAACTAAAGCATAAACTAAATACTGAACGCTATTTATCAAGATGTCTACTGAAGCTAGATAAAGCTATGGATTTAGTGAGGCTAACAAGTGTCTTCAAGTAGCAACTAATCAAATTTTGAGTATGAGTCGTGATGCAGGCATACAGGGTATGGATATAGTCTCAAAGAAAACCTACATACTCAAGTACCCGAAATGTTAGTGATGCTTGGAGTATCACGGTAGGTATTTTCAGTGAGAGTTTCATTTCAAACTAAAGTGTATGAAGATCTAGCTATGATGCAGTTTCCGCATGTGTTTAAACAGGATCTTGAAATTTACATTGCTTTATAATTACACATGTTTAGATCAATATTTAAGACCAAACTCAATATGAAATACGCCTATACCGCTGTGGGCGATTTACCACTAAAAAATGTACGTCTTATTATGTTTGCACGGTATAGCGCCATTATGATAGACCGGTAAACTGAAACACCTGTTGGTGGTGAAAATCTCTCTAGTGAGTTACAAGTCAATAAGCAGCACAATCGGTTTCTATTCATAATTCTATTTTTCGCTTAGAAACGCTATGTCATGAAAAGACAATTTCGTTAATTTCTTATTAGGACTCGATGCAAATTAATGAGAAATTTGATCGTCTCAATCTAGTTTACAAGCACTTTTAATTAGCTTGACACATTTGTTCGCTAAGGGCATGATCCTTCATCGGCATCCGGAGCCAGAGCTAAGGCAGCACGCTACTCCTCAACAAAATCATTAGAATAAATAATAAGTATACATCCGCAGAACGAGCGAAGAGAGTATGTGCGGTGGAAATTGTTGACATACAGCGTGAAAAAGCACCTGCTTGGTACTTGATGCTCACCGAGAGGCTCAAAAAATTCAAGAGGACAGAGAATATGTTGGAAATTAGTTCAACAATTAAGCAAATGAAAGAGAGAAGTGCGATGCATTTAAGCTCGGTGCTGTATTTATTGCATTTATATAACTTTCTTCGTCTCTTGTGTGTGGCACTTGATGTAAAAATAGCACCTCCAAAAGGCTACTGGTTAGAGCAGTACGATCTGTAAACACTAAAAGGCTAAACTTGGCGGCGTTTGGTAAGACAGCTTTTTCAAGGTGCGGTAATGGTAAGACTAAGACATTTGTTTTCTTAACCCCAATATATCTTTTGCCGATGCCATTGACTCTTTCGCAATTTCGTTTATTAATATTTTAAAAGGGAAGAACGGCCTGGACTTGACATATTTAGTCAGCATCGAGAGTGGTGTCAAAATACCTATTAACGGTAAGCCGCCATGACCTCAATTAACGACCGCGACCGACGTAACTAAATTGGTCTAACTTCTTGGCAAATATTAGATAACAATCACTTACAGCGAGCCGAGCGAAACCGTGACTATAGCAATACATCATCTAGGGTGTGCAATGGGTTTCTATTACTAAAACTAATTCCTTGATTCAAAATGCTAGTGAAGCACATTCGCGTACCGAATATTGACGAAACGTGTATTATATCCATAATATACAATAAACCAAACGTTTGCCCTCACGATATTCAGTTCTGGTCGTTGACTCTTACAGCATCTAACTAGCCGACATATAGCAGCAGTTTGCATACGCGAGTCTAGCACTTTTACGTCCGGCGGAAACTCAATCAAGAAGAATTGATTAAGACGAACTTGTTAATGACTCCTTCCAGTTCCATTATTTTTTTCTTTCCACTTTTCTGCCTCTCTACTGTTGCGGCACGGACAAGCCGGGATGGAGCTTGTGTCATTTTGTTCTTCTCGTCGTAGTCGTGGGGCAAATAAACTTGGATAGATGTGCTATGTTATGGTTAAAAGCACTGTTTTCAGTGATGGCGGGGGGTCTTTCTAACAATTCTCCAAATAATGTTGACTTTGTGCAATCCATCGTCTTTTTCACACTACGTTGTCGACTCACGACCAGCGAGTGGTTAATAACTTTCTAACTATGTGGGCAGCATGATGGTATCTGCTTGGGATTAATCACTTTTTTATTTCAGGATGAAGCAGGAAAACTCCTCTGCAAAAAAATAGTAATAGCTTGTAGGAGATGGACGGCTTGGAGCAGGGCAACAGTTCAAGGATTCCGCTTTTGTCACCACTGCAGCCGCACGCGCCCCCTGTGTCAAACCGCTTTCAGAAGCGGGCTACTCGAAAACGAATCGTAGAGGCAAAGCCGGCCTCTATGTAATATATACGTTTCTTGGACACTAACTTCTAAATGAGAAAGCGGTTGGCGAGTTTGTATCGCCTTCTTAGATGCTGCCAATGACTTTCGATGGTTGGTCACCGTCCTTAGCAGTGCGCAGGATCTTATAATTCTCTCCCTTGTCACTGCATCCTTTCTCTACTGCGCTCTCTATTGATTCTGCTTTTGAAAGTCATTCACACTTTGTAATGACGCTGCTTGCCCTCCATTTAGCGTTTCTCTCTCTCTTTCTCACCATTACTTATTCTCTCACTGAATCTTATTACTGTAGAGTGGTCAAAATGGTAACGAAGGTAGGCGTATATGACTAAACAACACAAATATGTACCTAAAATAACATAACACTAGTTATTTAAGGATATATATTAACGAAACAATTTTCCACGCACAGGTTCTGGAATAGTACTACGATTGCAGCGAGGAGTACGCACTTGTCATGATGGTGTCATATGGACGTCAGCCGGTAGAATTGGTAATAATATATAGTTATCGTTGTACTTTTAGCTGGATAGCAGCCATAAAGAAATTTATCGTCTAAAAAATATAGGCTCAAACGGATGCATTTCCAACTTCGCGTTTTACTCGCGGCATTGCCAGTCTACGGTATATATACGGGTAGAAATGGGGTGCTGCGCTGGGCTGTAATTATCATTGTAATAACAACATTACATGACTATTCTATAAATAGAATTTTTATGTCTCCTTTTGGAAAGTAAAGTTTCTGATTGAACATTAATTATTATTACTATTATTATTAATAATGCATTTATATAATTATTACTTATACAGTTATTGTACTGTATTACTG
>MNPL01011104.1:16158-55308 GCA_002081605.1 Tropilaelaps mercedesae
CTAATAACGCTCTAATTCACTAAAATAGAATTAACGGAAGCCTATAACGATTCAAATAAGAACAAGAACGCGCATCTTTTTACTCTGAACAACAAGCAGCTAGAGACAACGCATATGCCGAGCAACTCGCTGAGATTGGCACAACCATCACTCGTCACGACCAAAAGGAATAACTCCAAGACGAGTTTTAAAAAAGCGTGTCGAAAAACGAAGGAAACGATGAAGCTGCGGAATGACGACGCAGTGATTCTATAGCAGCCACGGCGTGATTCACGGGAAATGGCCAACCTCCGGCCTATTAACCAAACTCCAAATTCCAAATTTCCAAATTTACTCAAAATATTGTCAAGCTTGCTTATTGAAAACTGCACGTTAGATTGGCCCCTATCGAAGGCGCTAAGCCAATCTAATATTGATATAAATTTTACTGCAAAACCAGTTATGTTCAATAAACAATCTGAATTGTTAAATTTAAATTAATACGAGCACTGACCCGAAATATAGTAGCACAACGCACAGTGTTGTAAACCTTTGTAAAATAATATACAGCATTGTTTCCACCATCAAGTTGCTTGTCGAAAGAAAATAAAGATATTGACACTCGACAATGCGAAATAAAAGAAACGGCAGTGCGGCTTATGTCGCATAGGGAACTAAAAGACGAGTCCTATGGAATGTCCCCGTCTAGAATTTACTTGGATCTTACAATCCAGATAACATTTTTTTCTTTTCGCTTCGTTGTTTGTTTCCGCGAAATAGCCAGTGCTCCTTTCTCTAAGTTGTACGAAGCTCACGTTCCTGGTGCGTTTCTTCCAACACTAAACTATTATTAATAAAAGACACTTTTTTTAGCTTTTACTGGACTAGTGATCTACTAGGCGGTACCAATCGATACTTGTAATTAAAAAGAGTCTGAGTTTGCGTGCCATCGAACTCACGCCCCACATGCGAGTTGTAGGCGCTAGTCTGCGACTATCACAGCAATTTACTTCATCGCTGACAAGTTCGTGGGAGTTCTTTCTTTGTTTTTTGTTTAAAGCAAACTTTCCGTTTCGTCACCGATCGATATGCAAGAAACTCAAGCGCAGTTCGGGACTACCTCCCGCAAACGGACATACGAAACAAATGCGAGCTTGGAAGGAAAATCGCGAAAAAGCCTAAAAAAGATGCTGTTCATTGTACTCCCGTATGAGTAAATGCTAGCTATTAGAAGGATAATTTTTCGGACGCATTTAAGCTAAAAATACCTATTTAGTAGGTCTCAGCTTAATCCCCCAAAAAATATCTCTGCTTAAATTTTCTAAATATTCTCATTTTAAAGCGCAACACACAGAATCGGTTAGCGAAGCGAACTGCAACTATGTGGTAGTAAAAGACCACGTATCTGAAACAGGACATTTACAGGCGTGTGAATCAACAAAGCGTATATATTAGTGTAACGAGAAAAGGAAAAAATTTTCAAGATATCATCACATGTCTACACTAGTGGGAATAAACGCTTTGTCAAAATGTGTGAATGCATTGTTCGGATTATATTCAATTAGAAGCTAGCTATCTGTTGGCTTGAGGTATAAATTACGAACATAATTATTTTAAACTCAGTGAGTTTGGCTGAAACATTTTTCATTTAGTTGTGCTCTAAAGCATTACGTTTAATTAAACAGCACGATTGCCAATCGTCGCCAGAGGACTAGTTAGCAGATCGTCATTATTATCTTGTTCTACTTCCATAGTTGTGAACATTTCGTCTACAACATCACTGAATTGAATCGGGGTTAGAAGAGCGATTCAAGGTCGCGTTTTGAAATACCCTGCGGCCGAAACATCCACTTATTAGCCGGAAATTGAGAGTATCAATTTTGTATGGTGTCAATATGTTATGTAACTTCCAAGTTGACGTTACACGCCTCCTCGAACGTGCAGCTTCCGTAGAAATCCAATTTTGCCAATCCAAACTTTTGCGGGCTTTAAGTGCTAATTATTTTTTGCTTCAATCTATGTCGATAAAACAAAGCTTGCTTTTACTAGCAAAATAACAACAATATATATGATTTGCACACTGTGCTCCACCTTGGCGTTAACAGGGGCGTGTTTTGAATTGTGAACCTTAACATGAACACCGCCGTTAGCTAGTACACATACAATTCACCGACAATACGCTTCACTAATTGTGTTATTTGACATAAGCATTGAAGCACAGGATCGAAAATACGCCAGAGGCAATACAACATTTGAATTTAGGCTCAAGCTTGTCGCACGTTCGGAGATCTCTAAATATACTGTCTCCACTGTTCCTGACGTGCGTAGATCGTCAGCTGTAGGTATTCGCTCGAACGCCGTACGTCACCCGGCATGTTTTTAAAGAGTCTTTGTTGCGTCTAGAGACCACGACGCATACACGTAGGTGTACGGGTTTGATCCCCACAATTGCACAGCTTCATTTATGAGGTCTTTCTTGCAAAGTAATATGAAAGATTGACAGGTTGTTAGCGTACGCCACAGCGCTTTGAACTAAATTAAATAAACGTTGACCGAGTGATCCTTGAATGTATCATTAAATTTTCTAAAAGCTCTTCAACTCGACGGAAAACTCACTGATCGATTGGGCTAGTATATAGCTATGGCAGTGCAGTTTCCCTAAGTATACGCGATCCGCGCAAGCAAATTTTTTGCTGAGGTGGGCCGTGTTGAAACTATGAAGAGTGAGTGAATGGATCTAAGTAGAGTACTCTAATAGGAACAAGACGCTGTGAATAAATGTCACTTCATATTTTGCTCATTTATACTAAACTAATAGTTTAATTTACAATTATTATTATTATAACTATTATTACTATTGCATTATAAAAAACATCCTGAATTAAGGCGAGTCAGGTGCTCAGTAATATCTTGATCTTTGATCTACACATTTTGTAGCACTAATTATTTTAAATTTAGGAAATCACAATGAAATTTATTCACCATTCCGCCAAAGACCCTTTATATTTTTTGACTTCCTCAATTTGCCGGAAGGGATTACCAATGCAATAAGAATTACCAATTCAAATTAACCGTTTTTCACTAACATTTGCCGATTGATGCCTTCTCTCGCACAATACTACTAAACGTTCTTGAGACAGGTTGTCGGCAATTTGTGAGGAAAAAAATGTGGATATGCTAGAATCTAGATTAATTGAAGACTAAATAACTAAATAACTAGTAAAGACTAAATACAATACAGTGTAAAGACAATATTGAACATTTAAATCCAGAAAGTTTCATATTCTAACGCAGTGGATAATTTAAAAATTAATTTGTCAAACATACCTAAAAACGCCTTGACTCCTGCTTCAATGGACTTCTTTGGGACCTCCGGGAGATCCTCCTGAAAAAACCGGCCACCGCGCTAATCTGCGCAATGCAAATCTGCGTAATAAAGCCTGTTAATTCCTTTTTATTCACATCTCCTCCGTTAAATTCAAGTGTTAAAAAGTGAGTGCTGTTTTCTTACGAGCATAAGAAAGAGTCAGAGAACAATAGTCTAGTATCTTTCCGGATTTTTGGTCATGATCTTCAGCAGAGAAGCGATACGAATTTCTTGAAGTTATTTAGGTTTTTAAAAAAGACTCAGTTCACATGCGGTGCTTTGGGCGTTATAGGTACCCAAAAAGTTTAGCATACGAAAACGATGTATCAGCGGCAGGATTCGAACAGACTTACTTTAGTTTCACAATAAATTGTTTACTGCCTTAGGCTACCACTGTTACATCAATAAGCACTCTCTTGATGCTTCGAAGAGTTTAACTTGCAGATGTTACCTTGTTATCAATGGGACTTAAGACGAAATTTTCCCTGGTCACTAAGTATCACGGCTAAAGGTAGCTACAACCGCTATGTAAGATTTCCGTTGACTAAAGCCTTGAACCGTAGGACTTGGGCCATTGTCCACACCTGATTTGGATTGAAATGTAAATTAATTGTTCTTACACTAACGATTACGACATTGTTAACGTGAGTTAAACTTTGATTTGGAAGTACATCATACGTAAGCTCACAATGTTGCTCTAGAGGAAAAGCTTCAACTTTTCAGCCCTTCAAGAAGAGCTGCTAAAAATCAATAGGTCTTTTGGGCTGCGGCATTACATGATAATTGATAGCTTCACGGTTTTCCGAGGATGGACACAAACAAAGACGGCTGAAGTGATAAGGGCTTTAGGCTAGACGCCATCAGCACGTGACTATTTTCAGTGTCCATGTTTTGCCACGCACGTAGAAGTTATTAGCAACGAATGCTCGTTCCTATGGAAGTAACGGCCATGTCGTTTACAGTATAAGCGTCTAAGCAGTTTGTTGAAGACTAACTTTTGCATATTATTTGCAGATAGTAGATCCACAAAATTACGTTAATAGCTCTAGAATATTTATCCTCTTTAAAGGTTTTTGGACAGAGCAGATTTGGAGCATCGTGATACTCTGAGAGATTTTCAGATGTTGATGGGGTGTTGCAGACAGATTTTGGATTTTTAATACGTACATACGTCCCTAACTTTTCAACGATATTATCCAGGAATTTGGATTTTCCAACACATGAGTCATATCACTGTGCTACTTTTTTTTGATATTGCAAACATATAAATAGACAGGATTAATGCTAAAAATATTGCTTCTAAGTACAGCTTTTTCCTTTGCTTCGAATTATAATCGTAGCAATATGTTTATTAAACATTTTCTATAATTATACTCGAGAACACCAAACGTAAAATTTTAAAACTCTGATTAAAAACTCTGATTCTACTAAACTTGCTTTTTGTTTCGTAATATGATTATCGGATCTATTGTACTCTATAACTCACTCAAAATCTCGTGCAAGGAATGGTAGACAAATGCTTTGATTTGCAGGTGCTGACAGACAGATTCTAGGCTGAAGAGAAGCAGCTTCGATAAACCAAACAACAATTTTCATAAATAGCAACACGCAACCAGTCAGCTCATTTACCTCGTCGGCGTATTTTTATTCTTTCATTCGCTTAAACGGACGATTAAGAAATGTTAGTGCATATTGTCGTAAAAGAAGGCATTTATGTATTCGTAGGTATGTTTGGATGTAAGCGATCGAAAACAAATATATTTCGATTTTAGTTCTTACTTGAAATTAGCCCTAGTTTGATTTCATTGGCATAATTGTCGTAGAGGCTTTTAAAATTTATCAAGTATTCAGCTTTATGGGTTATAATTTTTACGATTTTTATTTTACGATTAAGGGAGAGAAAACAGTGTTCATTGTTACAGCATACATACTATTGTAACTCTAAAATATTCGAGAAAGGTTACTGCACGTAGTTATGGTGCACGCATTAGGAATTTCCAAATAAGATTGAGCTTAAACTTTTTTAGGATTAACTACCAGCTAACATTTGACTCCACGGCATCATTTTCCCATTTCTTTCTTAGGACGAAAGTTAGTTAGGTTGGAGGTGCTGTTACTTGGAGACACATTACCGTTTATGAAGGGGGAGCTAGCATAAACGAGAGAAGTCTCCATTGTGAATGCCTAATGTAAGAGTGTATACTATAAGCGAACTCGGCACTATTAGCGAAAGTAGCGGTTACTCTCCGCTACTTTCGCAAAACAGAAGTTTGAAACTTTGAGTTCTGCGTTTTACCTATGGGAGTGACTAAACCGTTCCGCATGCCACGTGCACTGATCGTAAGTTTGAAAATTAGCTCGAAAAAAGTCGTAATTAAAAACATATTTCTCTCTTGTAATTTAAACTGATGATATATGCGTGAAGTTTTCTATATCACTTGCTACGATATAGTTTCAAAAGCATACATTTTCATAAGCGGAAATGAGGTCACGTCAACGAGAAATTTAACACAGTTTGTCACACGTCCGATGTGTGCTCTCGCCACCAACTAATGTGAGCGCGACTAACTTAGGGTGTACGAATGCGGCAAGCAGATATGTTAGATCAACTACAGAAATGATCCTACCAACGATCAACTCTATCACCGCTATTGTTTACCGATCATATGGTCTTGTGGGCTCAGCTGTTTCTGTGCTATCTATTGTGACCAGTTCGGCCTATGATTGAGAAATGTGACTATGGCATGAGGCATGATTTTCGCAGGTCAACTTTTTACATGAGTTTGTATTGGTTGCTCATGCAGCTGTAAGAACTTGCAGTGATACCTGTGTATCCTCGGCGAATTTTATTGCCACAATGAAGACTAACTACCAATTTTCCTAAGTTAGACACAAAAGTAAATTAGATAATCGTCTTGTCAAAGAAATCAATATTTTACTATCTGACCTTTTCTGAATGAGTTTAAATATGTTTTAAAGCTGACCATCAGCCAACATTTAACGTCCACGGTAGCAGTTTTTGCATTAGTTCGTAACACGGAGTTCATATAAACATAAATGTGCACCGGCGGAGATCGAACCCGTGCACCTACGTGTCTCCTCCAGTCGCAAGGCGCATATGAATGCACCAAGCCACCGAGCTGGACTCCTGAATAAGTTTGCCTCTACCGAAACTCAGTTTCCTGTGCTTATATGTACTGTCTAACGAAATTTTCTTTTATATAAGGAAGGTGATACAGCAAGGCGATTTTGGAGTACTTCAATGTCCCTATCAACATAAAATTCCTTGAGACAAAGGTAGGATTGTAGTTGAGTGGAAGTATTGAATTAAATGAAACCAATTCTTGCGCTTTTTTACAAAAAGAAACACCCGCATTTATTAGCTTGCAGTGTTTATATATAGTATTTCGAAAATTTCTTGACTTTCTTCGAAAGTTTCTTCAGAGTCATACAGAATTGTATAACTCGTACCCATATTTTCGAGACGGTGCATTTACAAACTTTGATCGGGACTATCATTTGTTAGAGTAAAATAAGATGCCAGCGAGCAATAGCTGTTTATTATTATATAGTCAGCGCTGCAGATTATATCAGTTTTACTTAGGAGAACTGCGAGTTGCTTACGCTAGTTAGTGTGCATTAGAGGATCTGTTTTCCAAAGTGTCTTCCTCCAACACAACGATCCTGCGTTATCTAGACGATTGATTTTTATCAAATTGCCATGGAATAGGCTATAATGAAAACAGTCAGTTTTTATCATTAGTTTCAGAATTGGATGTTATGCCGAAGCTATTTTGCACGAGGAGTGAGCACAGCAAATCAACATCCTCCAAAATATAAAGTGACCAGAGTCGTCAGGTAGCATGTCTAGCTCGCACTTTAATTGCCCCCTAGTGGCCGTGCTCGATGGACGTGACTGCTCCATTGAAACAGCAATCCTAAAAGGCATAGCCTCGGTGGCCTTTTGCAAGGCAGAGAACGTAGAAAATATCCATGACAACGTCTTTAAATATGCAGTGGGAGCATTCATGTGGCACACGATTTCTCTGACAAAAGAAGATCTAGAGAAGTTCAAGTCACTGAGGCTTATCGTTCGTCTAGGCGATTCAGTTGACAACATTGACTGTAAGGCTGCCGGTGAACTCGGCATAGCAGTTTGCAACGTGCCTGGCTACGGTGTTGAGGAAATGGCTGAGTCGACTATGTGTCACATACTAAATCTGTACCGACGCAATTTTTGGTTAGCGAATATAATGACTGACCCCAACAGAGCGCCAAAACCCGAAGAGATACGCGACGCATCTAGCCACTGTTTACGAATTCGTGGGGAAACCCTTGGAATTGTTGGACTTGGCCGTATCGGAATGGCAGTTGCACTTCGAGCGAAGGCATTCGGCTTCAATGTGATCTTCTTCGATCCGTTCAAAGCCGAGGGCGTAGAAACAAGTATAGGCGTACAGAGGGTGTACACTTTGCAGGAGTTGCTCTTTCAAAGTGATTGCATCTCGTTACACTGCACGTTGAATAAGAGCAGCGAGAATATGATCAATATGCGCTCGATCAGGCAGATGCGACCCGGTAAGCGAGATGAGTTAGTAATTCGAGTGGATGGCTCTGTTATATAAAAAATTATATCATACTTTTGTTCAGGTTGTAAACACTCAAATTTATTTCAGTTGAAGACAAGTCTGTATACCTCAATTGTCTCTTTAACTTATTTGGACTTAAGTAGTACTTCAGTGTGTATTCTGGAAGAAAGAAGGACAATTTAGAATGGGTTGAATAATTACATCCATTTAGAATTTCATTTTTGTTGCGATGGAGAAAGTCTCATGAGAACCCAGCCTAAGAACAGGGTATACGCCGGGTAGCGTGGGACTTCCGCTGTAGCCTGACCTATTCACTAAAACTTACGCCACCAATGACACGTGGGTTAGGTTACACACGAGTTCATCATCACGCGTGTGGTAATCAGGAGGTTCGATTGGCATATATATCAATTTCAATCGCGATCTAAAATGTAATAAATGATAGTGGTACTAGTCCAATTATCCAATCCGTTTGCACTACTAGTCCAATAATCATTAGAGCTGTTATAACACTTGCTAGTTTCAATTTTCTTATACCCTGTCCCTTGATTTCTCATAATTCTACGCTTCTTGACCTACAGGTGCATTTCTCGTTAATACGGCGCGAGGTAAACTGGTAAACGAGAAAGCTCTCGCAGATGCGCTCAGGTTTGGGAACATTAGAGGGGCCGCCATAGACGTCTACGAAAATGAATCCCACCTCATCTCAGGTGAGAAGTTGTTGCAAGAACGACGTCAGACTCATGTAATTGTGTCTTACAGCAGAACGAATGCCTTTTTGTCTTCAGCATATGCTATGCTTACGACTTCTACCTGCTTTTTATGTGCAAAGCCATTTGCCATTGAATGCACGATTGATATCTAGAGCGTAATACGTTTACGTATGGTGTTTTAGTGGTTATTTTAAAAGCCCAAGCATCACAAAAACGAATGTTTTTAAATACGCATATTTTACATAATATTAAACGGAAATATCGCTAAAAAAATATCAGCAAGGCGGTGTTCATTATTTTTACAAATTGTGTCCGAGACACTTAGTCTTCGGCCTTTTTTACATACAAGTCAAATTCTTTTTAGCTGAAATTGGGTGAGACTGATGCGGGTGAATCTAGTTCTCAAAACTTTGTAAAGTTTCTTCAATGCGCAATTGTCGCCGTGGAATTTTTCTCTTTAAAGCAAAACAGATAATCGTCATCTTGATCCTTGGAATAGGGTAATCACTCATCCAGGTTATGTATAGCTCTTCTTTTGCTCACGGGCTCTAACAGACTGCTCTCTCACAGAAGCCCTGCAAAATGCCCCCAACCTCGTATGTACGCCCAACATCGGTTGGTATTCTGATGCGGCACACATTGAGCTACGTCGAACGGCAGCGTGGGAGATGCGTAACGGCCTGAAGGGAACGATTCCAGATTCATTGCGGAATTGCGTCAACAAACATTACTTGAAACTTAATGCACAAAGTCTGCCGGACCAAGCGTTTATAAAATCTTATCCGACGCCTGAGCTTCCGGACGATCCTCATAGAGCGTAGTTGCAAATTAAATTTCAAAACCCGCTAAAGCCGTTAGGGGCCAGAGCCGTTAGAATGTTTGACAATCGATGCTGCAATATTTTCGACAAATAATAAAACGTACGCGCTTTGACAATAGAATACATGCACTGCCTAGAACTGTGAACTACTTGTACTAGAATGTGTAACTACTTTGTCTATTTATCAATCACGAATTAACAATACAGGAATGAGTCACAAATGCGAGTTGTTATTTCTATTTCAACCCATTTGCATTAAAATAACGAATAGTAAATCGAATTGTGAGTCATTAGCTCGATTCACAACAAAATCGATTTTCATTCTAACTAATACATTTATAACAAAAATAATTATATACATTGTGATAATAAAATTGTTACATAAAGTATGACATTCATGCGAGCAGCGCGTGTACGACAAAGGCATTTATGTTCTATTGGTGCTTGCGCACAATAGCGAATAAATGTAGTACCGACAAAACGCCTATAAAATCAAACTAAAAATGTGATGCAGTCAATACAGATGCGTTATTTTTATATTTTGCTTTATCGTAGGTTGTTCCATGTGAATTTACTTCAGTACGTAGCTTCCCAATTCACAACATGTGAGACGAGCACCATAAAACAAAGAAGGATACGCGAATGAAGGCAATGTGTTTAGTAAAACTATTAGCACAACTGTGCCTATTTCGTTTTGTTAAATCAGTGTGTTAGTCTTACAAATAATGGTATAACTAACATAAAAAAATGTCTTATTTTAATTCCATTGTCATGAAGTGTTTCAATTTCATGACAGAGCATTCGAGCAGTAATCAGTTTTGCGATAAAGCATTTTTACAGTTGCAGCTAAGGTTAGGTGCTAACGATCGACAGAGATCGGTTGTTATGCTTAATTTGTCTAGGCTTCTGTATATTTATCATGCATTTTCTCTGTAATGTAACGAAGGAGCTATTGTCCAAGAAGTTCACAGAACTTAAAAGATAGTTGGCTTATAGTTTCTGCTATTTTCATTCTGTAAAGGTCATATTGGAAATCGCAATATACCGTAGGGAACTACAAAAAATATGTCAGCTTTACACCAGATTTCCGGCCAAGCTTCGATATTTAAAAAACGGTCTCTGGCCGACATCGCTAGTGCGCGTGAACTTATTATTTTGCCTGTTAGGGGACTGGGGTTCTTTCTGTGCTATTCTTCTCTGGTGATCGACTGTCAAAATGTTCATATGTCATAGTATAGTCCCTGGCAGTTCGAGCCTGTCTTCGCCGCCCTGCTTACTTGCATCGCCCGATTTCCTTAATTTTTCGAATATTGCAGCAGCTATATAGCAACTGCAGATACTTGAAAGCTCTGACTAACTCTGTTACTTTCGCAATCATATTTTTTTACCCAGAAAAGTTAGTGTCGTAATCTTGGTTACTTCAGCAGTCACATCCGATGATTTTCTTGCTACTATTTTGCCGTAGACCTACTGCCAGGAATGGTTCAGACATGCGCCGAAGTGTCTAACCGTCTCGGGCAATTCAATTTTTCTCGCTCAATTTGCTATCTCTAGATAGACACCTGCCGGCCGACAAGGGTACTGCTTTACTTTTAAACATTGCCAAATCTAACCAAGAGTGAATCTTCTTTAACGCCTGATTCACGTTTGATTCCTCGTTCGCGCGACGTCCTTACCCCTAACTCTCACGGTGATATAATCAGCGTCAGATTTACCTTCTCTTTTGGGTTCTCTGAGTCTTGCAGTCCTAACGTAAGCAATATTCACATTGAAGGACTCAGGATAAAACGTCGTAAAAACTCTATCGCCACACGGAAGTTCGATGCGGTGCAGAGTAAAGCTTCATCTTTCAAGCTGTTCTTTACCATCCAAATTCAATACTGTGGAGCGCATGGTTTTCGTTACTTGTAGAATATTGCTCGCCATGATGAGCCATTAAGTGTGTTGTTTGCATTCAATAATACCACCAGTGGTTAACCTCTGCGCTATTAATTGCGAGATAGATTTGAAAACCGATACCACATCTTAATGCGAACTTCTGTATGAATTCCGCAAACTTTCGTGCTGCGGTAGTGTGGGCGATGAAGTAGCTTGCGGCAAAGTTGGCCGTTCCTTGCTCAAATACTGATAGTAAAGCATACGCGTTTTATAATAAACATTTTGTGTACAGAAGGTTGCCGAATTTCTTAAGGCACCCCAGACCAGTTTCGAACGAAAAACTGGCAGTGCCCAAAGGAGTTTGCCGGCTCTTTATCAAAAGCCATACTTCTAAGCAATTTGAGCTAAGCATGATTCTAGGCAATACTCCTCTCTCTCAATTTGAGTCGCAAGGAATGATTTAATAAGGCATGTGACACGTGACACGTGGTAATACCTGCGTTTTAAAATGCGCTTATTTTGGAGCCAAAGTGAAGCCGAGTCAACGGGCATTCGTCACAGTTTGTCACACCTTTGGTGTGCCCCTTTGACATCACATAATGTGAGCACAATCAAGTTTGCAACTCCTATTTGTTTATCATAAAGTGGTCTGGCGGTTTCAGCTATAAACGTATTATTTGCTGTCTCTTCGGGTTACCACAAAAATCGGTTATTGTTATAAAACAAAGTTATTTCGAAAATTCTTTAGCCGAATTCGTGTTAATGATAGTGTAGTTGTAAGACCATGTCTGTATATCATCCGCAAGTTTTATTGCTACGATAAAGTTTAATCATCAAGCTGCGTAAATAACATACAGTAAAATATATTGTCACAGCAGGCCCGAAAAGTATTTAAATTATCTGGTCACTTACGTGAAAAACATCTGGGAAAAGCTTTTCATCAAAGTTATTTAATGCTTTGTGTATGCCATCGAAGGGTTTTTTGTTTTAAATAAGGTAAGAGTTTGCAGTGCTTCACATTTTTAATAACATAAACAATTTCTTGAAATCAAAAATATAATTGTAATTAGGCGTAAGTATTGGATTTACCAAAAACAATTCTTTCGCATATTCGTAACTTTTTAACCTAAGATAAAAATAAATACCCATATCTTGTATTATTCACTTAGAAAATTTTGAAAGACAGTTTTATTTTATTCTGAGCCGGAATGTTAGGCAACAAAAACCGTAAGTTATTCGAAAATTTTAGGAAAGTCGTACAACGCTATATAATTATTCACCAATATTTTATTCGAAAGATGATACTTTATTTCGATGATACTTTAAGTTATAATTTTATATTTAAGTTAATTTTCGTGGCAATCACACAAGTAAGATGTCAGCGAGCAGAGGCCGCTTCTTAAAATTTGGTGGTAACACTGGTAACTTTAAGTTGATACAAAACTTAACTCAAGTCTGAGATATTTATATCAATTTTGAGCTAGTCTGAGAGTTTGTCAGAACGCTTGCATGCATTTTAACTATCTATACCTCAAAAACAATTTTCATTTAAATCGACGTTCGACATTTTACTAAATGCGCTATAATAATCGTCGTTTTTCTTCGTCGACAGCAGTTTGCTCTTATACTGCAGTGGCTTCATGCGAGGCATAAAATTAGCACAGAGACTGATCATCGCGTACCGCGTTGCTGACTGTGACAGCCTTTAAAAAGGAAAACGATTCTCTAAGGCAACAGAGTCAGGCAACAGCCAAATTGTATTGTGAATTGCATCTCTGTACCGGAAGACAGACTAACATGGCTCTCACAAAGCAAAATCGTCCAATAGTTGCTCTTCTTGATGGGCGCGACTGCTCGATTGAAGTGCCTATCCTAAAAGGTTTAGTTACGGTAGCATTCTGCAGTGCCGAGAGCGCAAAAGATATCCATTCCAAAGTCTTTTGCGAGGCAGTAGGAGTCTCCGTATGGCACACAATTTCTCAGACAAAAGATCTAGAAAAATTCCAATCGCTGAGGATTATTGTTCGTGTAGGTGATGCCATTGACAATATTGACTGTAAGGCTGCCGGTGAGCTGGGAATAGCAGTTTGCAACGTACCTGGCTGTAGTATCCAGAAGATGGTCGAGTCGACCATGTGTCACATACTCAACCTGTACCGTCGCAGCTATTGGTTGGCAAATTTAGCGGCTGATGGCAAAACATTGCAGAACTCGGAAAAGATACGCAGTGTGGCAAGTAAGCGGGTAAGCATCCGTGGGAACACACTTGGAATTGTCGGACTTGGCCGCGTTGGGACGGCAGTTGCACTTCAAGCGAAGGCATTCGGCTTCAATGTGATCTTCTATGATCCGAATAAGCCCGATGGTACGGAGAACAGATTGGGCATCTAACGGGCCTACACCCTACAGGAGCTGTTCTTTCAAAGTGACTGCATCTCGCTACATTGTACATCCAAGAGGAATAACTAATATCTTATCAATGAATACTCGATTAGACAGATGCGACGCGATAAGTGAGATAACGTAGCAATTTTGGCTCATTTCCAAACGTCATAGGTCTATCTTTATATTTTTACAAAGATCGAGGCAATCTATACCATTATCAAAAAATCTCTACTTATTGTCGAAGACCTTTGATCAAAGCTAATGCATCGAAGTACCCGTCATAATTAGCGCATAGAAAAATTACACGCATTGTTTTAAATAGGATAGTGGTTTAAATAATTCACTGTAAAAATAAGCGGTTCCTTGATTGAGGGGTGACGGAGGTTCATGCTTGCAGTGAAATTATCTGGAGAAATGTATGGGCACGTTTGAAATTCTAGTTATACGAGCCTATTTTACTTTTATTCGAAATTGAACACTATATATATACACATATACCATATCCTATGGCCTGTAACAGAACCTGTCTCACTCCTTTCTCTAAACACATGATTAAGTTGCGAGAATTCCTGTGGACACGAAGTCGGTTGGTGCTCATATGCTCTTGCTTTGCTCTATCATGGGCTAAGTCAATGCAGCGGCTACTTCTCTTGAGTGCTCGTTAGAATGAGTAAATTTCCATATTTGCTGTCATAGAAAAAAGGTCCTGCTACCGAATGGTTACCCAAATTAGAAGACTTCGTTATGCCTTAGATACGCTGCGCGACTGGGTAAGGGAGAAAGCTAATGTCTAAAAAATATTTTTTTAGACTGGCCGTTAGCCATTATTTATTGTCCACGGTAGCGCTTTCTGCATTACTTCGTAAGACGGACCCATACATTTAAATTTTTCTTTTGCCTACTACTGCCGTGACCCATTATTTTTTGCTGCGTCTTGGAAAACATCGTTTAGACAAGTATGTCATTTACAGTTCGGTATTGAATACCAGAGTCGATTCGGAGTCAATATAAGAGGATACATTTAGCATGCCTATACTATCGGTGAATCTTTGGCTTGATTATCGATATAATATAGAGGGAAAATTGGGTTGGGAGGAGCAATTTGTATTAAAATGCAGTATAGCTGGTTGACGTCACGTCATCAGGTCAAGGTTAGAAAATTTCTTTCTATGTTATATAAACATAATCGTTCTAATACTGCAGTATACAGTTTCAATTGTCTGAAATCGCTTTCTGAGAGACGGTACATTTTACCAGTGTAATCGTAGGATGTCCTTCCGTCACCGTCTTCGAAATGTAATTGAAATAGTGATAAATAATTCCTGACTGTCAATGATAAATTATAAAAAAAAAATGATAAGTTAAAATGTTTGTTGAAGGTGGTCACGGTAACATTGTAATCAAGCACACGTGTTGTTTGGCAGTATACGCGTCAAATGGTTCGCTGAGGGTAGCTCCGTCCGGATTTATAATTCATTCGCATCACATAAGTTAACACTACAGAACAACGCAGGTGTAAGTCTGGGTGTGCAGAAGCATTTCTCCGTCGCTACCCAAAATAAGACCAATTCTCTAAGACGATACTATTACGTGCATCATAGAGTTGGAAAAAGTGTTTAGTAGGCTACAACGGATTCGCTGATAATGCATTTTGTATCGAGCTTGGTGGCTTGGTGTTTTTGTCTGCGCGTTACGACCGGAAGGGAACGTAGGTGCAAGAGTTCGATTCCCGCCTTTGCACATTTACATTTATGGAATCCGTGTTATAAGATAATGCAAGAAGCGCTACCGACCCCGCTTGTTTTATTTTGGTGCTATGATTCAAGCTTTGAGCCATAAATTTGCTCACTTTGCGATATGTATCTTTATGTGCACCGAAATGCATTGATTCCTGAAACGTGTATTGTTATTGATATGTTTTTGGCGCTCCTAATTTGATTCGCACCTCGTCACCGAAGTTGTAGACAGAGTATTCCTTGTGTATACACATTATTTCTTTTTGTAGTTGTCCGTATTTAATTATTCATGATAGTCACGACATTTGCAAACCACTGACTTCATAAAGTATGGTGGGCCATATAATATTTATAGAAGAAAGTAAGTGTAACATCTTTACGTTATAGGTAACATTTATTAACTATTACCATACATTTGTTGCTTGACAAATGGCACTTGCTTACTATATGCGCGAACCTCAGCAGAAACGCTAGAGATTCTTTAACTATAAAATTGTCATTTCGTTCTGGTGTAATGTATAAATACGCTTACGGTATATGGATATGCATTCAAAAGCTAAACTTTATTGTTTACCATCATTTAGTGATTTAATATGGACTCCGAGAGGTTATCGTAAATGATTTCCCGTTGTCTTTGTCTCTGAACATTTGAGAGACTTAAAACGCTCTGAAACTGCCCTGTAGTTAAGTTTTTTTTGTGAAGAAGAGTCATTACATCTATCATACGTATCAGTGGTTATGTCATTGTAAGGATTTTTTCGTAGCCCAAACGCGACAGTTTGTTCATTTAGGTTTTTCTTGAAAATCAAATGAATCTCAGAAGAATTAAAATTCTCAAATCCATTGTCATTCTCATCGAAACCAATAAAACAAAGTACCACTAGAACGCGTGTTTTTATTCTTTGTATAGACATCCAACAAGTGCCTTATTTATCAAGCTTTCCACGCACGTTCTCCATCGTTTGAGCGTTATTTCGAAAGAAATTCGAATGAATTCTTTAACACACAATAAAGTGATAATAATTATAGTAATAACAATGACAAAAGTATGACAAATACAACAATAATTAGAGAATTACTAAACACGCGGCGCGAACACTTCAAGCACTGCTGAAAGCTTGGCATCTCACATATTTGCCCTTGCTTTAGCTAATACTGTAAAAAGAAGGGGAAATATTTTTTGAAAATATTGTAGAGAGTTCATCCCCATTGTAAGTACAATTTTCCAGTAAACGTTATTTTATTAATGGCAACCGATATTCACGTCTAGCGAATTCGAACAGAAATGGGCTGTTAGGGTTTAGCTGATTTCTGGCTAGAGTGTAGTGGACTTTATACGTCGTTTTCAAGACGTATAAATAGTGGTTTACCATATGTAATAATGAGTTTATGAATATGACAGTGTGGCTTAGCGATTTGTGCTTTGTAATATTTCTAGCTTCAGTTCAAGTATGTAAGGCATTTTTATGCCATCACGAATAGTCTTTTTGCCTCGTAAAAATTAAGACGTCAAGTCAACCCCAAGGGAATACGTCTGTTAATGGTCTCCAATGCTCCTTCTGCTTTTAACAATATTGTTACCGTCCGGCAATCTGTAGAATTATTTTTGCACATGTTAGCTTAGATTCTGAAGAATGCTGTTTTGAATTTTACTAATTTCTTGTGGCCTTGTCTGCAGGTGCATTTCTTGTCAATCCGGCTCACGGAAATCTGGTTATCGAGACGGCTCTCGCAGCGGCACTCAAGCAATGTAGCATCCGGGGGGCTGCCATCGACGTCTTCAAAGATGAGTCCTACCGCATTTCAGGCAAGAGCTTAGAGCAAGAATCACGTTATATGCATGCGACTCTGTGTATTGACGACATGAAATCGAATCTAACGATTGTAAAAGAATGGTAAAAATTAAGCTCTCTTTGTGAAATTTGCACATGGAAGTCACGGACACTGCTTCGCCGATATTATGTCTTATAATAATTTCATTTAGCGCATATTAGGTACAAGTAACGTATATAAAAAAATTATATATAAAATTTTTTTTGCAGCAAGCATGGGAGGGAAGGGTTAGTTTTTATGACAGTTATGTAAGAATATTCTTAATATAGAATGGCCCTCGGCGTGGTCATTGCCTAGAAGTTATGTCAGCTCATTGTCGTTTTTCTTTGGGCACTAACAGATACTTCTCCTTCAGGTCCCTTAAGCGATGCCCCTAACCTCGTGTGTACGCTAAACATCGCTTGGTATTCTAACACGGCGTACACCGGCATACAGCTACGCCAAATGGCAGCATTGGCGATGCGCAAAGGCCTGACCGCAAAGATTCCGGACTCACTAGAAAATTGCGTCAACAGACACTACATGAAGTTGAATCCACACAACCCAAACCCGGCAGTCTCTCTGCCGACGACTGAGCCTCCGAAGGGTTCTCATGGAACATAATTCCGACTGTCATTACCGGTTAGCCTCTTTGAAATACAGAATCGTTGATTTAAACGTCCGACAGCCGATTCTATAGCCATCTCTGCACAGAGCGGGACGTACGTGTACTGGAAACGTGCCTCATTTCTATATAAAACTACTTTTCCCATTTATAGACCACAAAATTACAACTGCAAGGTATTTTGCACAGTTACGATCATCGTAAAAACAATTTCGTGCCCATATATTGATTGATGTTTACATTAGGACAACGGATATTCAACCGAACTCTTAATCATGAACCTGATTGAATAGAAAATCTAATTTATATTGGGCTACTGAATTCATATAGTGTATAAAACAATATATCAAATGAAAGAGTTTAATTGACACCTGCTGACAGTAGCTAATTTTGGCATCCGAGTAGTAGGAAATAATCATTCAGCACCGAGAGCGCTCAACTTCAATTACAATGAAAATTCAATGCTTTAGTATCAACAAACACATAGAAACAAAAGCGAGTGATGATAAGTATAGTAAAACACACGAATTTCCCTCTTATTCTAACTTTCCTTGCCGTTTCTTTATCTAGGAAAGCTGAAAACCCTCAACAAAATGCGCGAATTGATATACTATCATATCTTCTATGAGACGCAAAAGACCTCTAGTCTAAATCCAAAATGAACTTCGACACACTACTAAATGGAAATGAATCTTACGACTTTATAAAAGACTAATTTAATGATAGCACAACCTCTTTAAACTAATTTTCGTCTTAAATTGGTTCTTGTCGATACAGGTCTAACTAAACAAATTCGACATCTTAATATATGGTATGACACATAATCTGATCCCCGCTGAATCGGGGATGTGAACGACCTCTTGTCGCAGAAATCGAGTTCTGTTACTTAAATTTTTGCATTAAAAGGGACTATATGGTTCTATCAGCTGACCTGAACCCAACACGCGCCTTAAACGCATCGAGTACACCTCCACAAACCTGAGCCATATGTCCTCAGCCTATTTGCTGCGACGCGATTAAGCTCTTGTCTGCAGGCAAGTACACATCCTGCGGTCACTCAGCGTAACACGTCGGATAAATCCAACGTAATCACAAGACTATCAGAAGACTTCTTAATACAGGCTACCACATTGCCATATCCC
The DNA here is from genome assembly GCA_002081605.1 of Tropilaelaps mercedesae. Classification (NCBI taxonomy): domain Eukaryota; kingdom Metazoa; phylum Arthropoda; class Arachnida; order Mesostigmata; family Laelapidae; genus Tropilaelaps; species Tropilaelaps mercedesae. Next base: position 35,205 of record MNPL01011104.1, read on the forward strand.
AAATAGTGTAGATGTGTGCTGCTTTCACCTGAATCGAGAAGAGAAAAAAGAGTAAACGCAAAAAGCTGAAAACAAACTGTAAAACAATAAGACTACTCCACTACTGTAAATAATACCTATTTTGAACAAAGCACAGCTTACACCCTCTTTAAATTACGGTGAAGCATTTATTCTAGTACTCGTTAATTGACAATATGCAAACATAAGAATTGCACAAGTATTGGTGAACCGTACGAAAGCAAAACTATTATACTGCAACATCTTATTAGAATTATAAATTATAATAAAACATGATTAGAATCTTCGATCTTTAGAAAAAAACTAATATTTTAGTGTATACCACGTAAGATGGAGTTACAGGCTTAGTTTTTATAATTTTAAAATTTGTTATTCCAGAAGAAAGTGATTACTGATGTTCGAGGAATCGCGAGTCTAGTATAGATACCGTATGGTGAACGCACGTTGCTTATAGTCCATATGATAAAAAAAGAGTGGAAATACCACTGCTGAAAAGCACATCGTGTGTACCATCGTAAGAAATCAGTTTCGGTTATGGTACTTGTTTATCCCTGAGGTGGGCAGGAGAAGCGTCGTAGTTGTTGAAATGTTCTATTTGGATATGTGGCAAGCAAAATACGTGGCATAACTATTCATGGGGGAAGAGGAAAGGCGATAATCGGACTGTGTGCTGCTAGCAGACGACGTTGACACTTGAGGCACAGGGGGTGCCTACGAAAAGCACCGGCAGCGCCTGAAAACGAAACGAGTGGGGACGTAGAATATCTTAATATAGAGTATTTTACAAGGTAAGCTATTTTATGCCACTAGCGTGTGACAGTATCGCGTTATGCAACATTGTCGAATTTCAGGGCTTGTGTTGGTTTAATGAGTAAATGGGTGCATACCGCACAAATGTCCATTGAAATCTCAGCGAATATTTTCGGCGAGCTAAATCGAGTTAAACTCTTTTTAGAGCCGTTGACGTTAATGTTCCATGTAGCTTTTACACAGTGATTCCATTATTAATTGTGGTTACCGAAGCGGATGATGCCTTAAGGGAATTTGCGAGCGCTGATGGTTACTATCGATGATATCATAATGGCTGCGAATTCAACCTGAATAATTTGGTTCTACAAACATCAAATGATTGTAAATGTTTTCACGAATAATAAGCTGCACTGTACCATATACTGCCATGGAAGAATGGACTTTCATGGGAGATGCGATTCGACATATATACTGATTTAATTTCTCAGAAAAGTTGATTGGCTACAGAGAAAATTATTCGATGATATTCTAAATTACCGAATGGAAACAAATGGCTAACCATCATAAAAGTGCGTGCAAATTAACAGCAGTTCCATATGCTTGTCTACTCCGTTACTTTAGAGAGTCGAAATATTTTGACTTCACATCAAACAATTGGATTGGTGTTATCTTATTGGTCAGCATCATGAAGTCTATCTTGTTTGATTCTTTCTGCCGTAGCAGGTAACTTTGAAAGGCAATGTTTTCGTAATGCGACTCTTGGCTACGCCACGGTACGGATAGAATGGAATCAATTGGGCTTCGTTTTGGAAGTGCGTTTTTCCAGTTAAAAGTATCTGTACATTACGCAAAAATTAAATAAACGAATAACAAATTTCTCAAAATTTGCCTAAACTCCCTGCGTGGTGGCTGCCGTCGGTACTCTGGTGGTCTGAGTCGATCAACAACAGTCATTTTAAGTGAAGGCGTCGCCTCGTGTTCTTGGAGCAGATGATGCTCGTTAATTTTACAGGGCATGCCGAAGCAATGTCTAAAAAGTCCGGATTTGAATAGAGAGGGTAGACAAAATAAAAGCCTCTAGAGGACAGTGGGAAGCTATTATCTAGTTTTTTTTTTGGTAATGTGCTTAGTAATAGTAATAATTTGCTTTTGATAACTATAGTGTGTCACTGAAAATGAATGACAATCTTTGATATGATTGATTACAGGCCCGAATAAAACGATAGTATCTTGTAATGTGACTTGTATGTGCAGGTCCGTTAGGAGACAGCCCAGGCCTTGTGGATCGATCAAAGAGGCCTGTGTACTACTGGTTAAACAAACTGCAGCTTTGTCAACTACCCCATCGATGTTTGCGCGTTACGAATGGGACTAAGCCAACAGGACTGTAAACTTAGCCAACGCATGTTCAGGCCGAGAGGAATACGAGTACTGTAATTAGAACACGCTTTCTTCTTGAGGAGTTTGATCGTTAAACGGCACCCTGGCTACCCATAACAGCAAAAGCGTTATCCCGTTATGGGGAACCGCTACCGACCCAGATCTAGATGCTAAAGTTTTTCAACTTAATAAGACGACTGCTCAACCGTCAACGGAAGCCTTGCTCACAGCTTTGCAGGGGAACACTTCACATCTAGAATTTCAAAAACGCACAGAGCAGCCGGGCCCTTCTGGTGCTCAGTCAAAGCGAAACGCTCCGTGCACTTTGTCCGAAGTTGCCCCGTTGGTCGCCGTACTTGACGCCGGGGAATGCGGTATCGAGAAGGATATTCTCAGAAATCTCTGCACGCTGTTCTTTTGTGATGCAGCTAGCATTGATGATGTCCATGAGAAAGTACTGGCCGAAGCCGTTGCCGTGTTTGTAAGGCACTCCTTTAAGTTAAGCAAAAGCAGCTTAGAGAAGTTTAAAATGCTAAGGCTGGTAATTCGTGCCGGAGATACGGTCGATTTCATCGACTGCAAAGGAGCGGGTGAGCTAGGCATTGCCGTTTCTAATGTGCCGTCGTATGGAATTGAAGAGATCGCTGACACGACCATGTGCCACATACTGGCTTTGTACCGTCGTACATTCTGGGTGGCACAGAGAATGAGCTCCGGTGTACTTAAACCGGGTTTAGAATCTCCATGCAGTTTGGCGCAAGGCAGTTCCCGCCTGTCCGGCAGTACTCTCGGAATTGTTGGAATGGGCCGTGTTGGCTTAGCTGTTGCGTGTCGTGCCAAAGCCATGGGCATGAAAGTAATTTTCTTCGATCCTCATCTACCGGACCGCATAGAAAAGACATTAAACCTCACGAGGGTATTCTGTTTACGAGAACTACTGGCGTCGAGTGACTGCGTTTCGCTGCACTGCATGAAGAACATTTTCAACAGACACCTAATCAATGAACACACCATCCACGATATGAAGAAGGGTACGCGCAGCTGAGTAACTTTGCGCACAAGGTGGCTTCAGGTTACAGGGGACGTCAGTTTTGTTGAGCCATTGAGCCAGAAACCCCTTGCTGCGGGTCTCAATGTTTTTGATTCATTACAATAACATGAAATTTGGCTCAAGCACCTATGTTTCATCGGTTCGCGTTAGTAAATCTATACATTTCAGCTGATCCATTTACCGCATGTTGCAATGGAAGCGGTACAGGTGGTATACCATTCCCTAGAATATACTCGTTAACTCAATGTTTCATTTAGTTTTACTTAACTACGTTAGCTGTAGAGTGTTTGTTGTTGTATAGTAGCCCAACACGGAATTGACGCCGTGTCAAGCCACGACACGCTACTCGTCTTAGAATGATTTAATTCTGTTCATTTTCTTCATTTACTAGCTTATCAAGTTATCTCACTTTTGATTTTGAAAAAACCCTTACATTGGCAAGCGTTTTTTTTGAATGTATATACTTATTTGTATAGTCAAACACGTATAAATAGGTTGCCACAACTGTATTCACGTAAGTGTCGCCTTTATTGTACCTAACAGATCGTACAGATTCTGCAGACATTTGTTTATGGAATATCCAAGTACGTTGTGCACCTCAAATTCAGTTCGTTTGCGAATGGCATTCTAAAAGTTAAGCATCGACCTTTATTCAGTTTTGCTTTTTTCTAAATAGGTTCGTATTTGGTCAACACAGCCCAGGGAGGTCTTGTGGACGAGGCCGCTCTAGCCGCCGCGCTGAAAGAAGGGCATCTAAGTGGAGCAGCCTTGGACGTCTTCGAAAATGAGCCCTTTGATATGCGGTCAAGTAAGAAACTTACATTACACACAGTTTGAAACTGTCACTCTTTCATTAATAGTACATCCAGCAGCTTGAAATATCTATAGCTTTCCTTCTAAATGAAACATAATTGGGACCTCACAACATTCTATCTTAGTTTTCGTAATTGGGCGATCAACCGATTAAGATCATCTTGATTTCAGCTTTCCAGTTGAAATTTGGGAAAAGCATAATTTAAGAATTTGATTGTGTTATTCGATTGCGCTTGTGCGTCCTAATAGTGCTATAGGCTATTGGTTAATCAAGTATGGAGAGCTTACAAAAGTTATGTATTCGTATATACATAGCTGCAAGTTGACGCGGTAGCAGCATGTCTAAGTCATATGCAAAGAATGCTCGGAAAACGCTTAGAATGCTATGTCGTATGATAGACATCGAAGTCGTTGAGATTATTGCGCGTATTCACGTACTCTTTGGCCGTTCATTTCTGACACTCTTGCTGATAATGTGCTTTGTTTCAAACTGAGAGGTCGGTGAAACGATATACCAACTCTATTTGCAAGTGGCGGGAAATCCTGATATTAATATTTTCATTTTATGGCCATTATCGAAGCAAGGCTACACTTTATTTAATTAATTCTATTTAGTTCGTTTCGATTGACTTGATCTCAGCTGACATCGTCGAATGTTTTGCATTTTTTATATCGGTCGTGCAAAATTTCCGGTAAATGTCTTTGCCTTTTCAGTATAAAGCTTCCGCCAAAAACTTGTCGAAAATGCTGACAAGTTGTTGAGGTGCGTTAATAAAGTTAATATTAAAAAGTGCAGTAATTTTTTAAACGCTTGTAAATTAAGGACGTACGAAAATAAATTTAATTATCATCGGGCGACTAACCTCAGCAGGAAAGCTACTCAAGGGATGTCAAAAAGATGGTTCGACCAGCACATTCTACGCGCGTATCTTGTTGGAGTACAACACATATCTCTCATGCTCTTAGTTGAAGCTACACATGCTCACTCTACAGGTGTATCATTGGAAAGCTACTCAAGGGGTGTCAAAAAGATAGTTCGACCAGCACATTCTACGCGCGTATCTTGTTGGAGTACAACACATATCTCTCATGCTCATAGTTGAAGCTACACATGCTCACTCTAGAGGTGTATCATTGGCTCGTATTGTACGGTCGCTTCTGAGCCCTTTTTCCAGGGCAATAATGACGGCCAACTTAAAGTGAGTGGCTCAGAAGACAAAGACAACGACTCTATTCACTTTTCGCAAGAAGTAAACTTCAAGGTCTCGGTGGCGGCGAAAGAGTCTCAAACGATAGCGTTTCCGGTGTAAGCCTCAGACAACTTGAAACAGATATTTTCTTTCAAGGCAAACGGTCTTTTGAATTAATTTTAGCAAATGCTATAAACAGAAAAACGCAAAAAATAAAACCCAGTATTGTTAGCTGAGTAGAACACCACGTTTATTTGAGACAGGTCGAGTTATGTACGACATGAGCATAATTGCAATAATGTTCATTGGACACTTAGCAGACGTGAGTTACTGCTAGAATAAAAATATCCAAAACGAATAGCCACCGGGTAGAGCTGAACAACGGAGCAGCTTTTTCTGTATGACTCTCAAGTAGATCATGCAAACATAGACCACAATTTGTGCAATATGCCGTAACAACACCGTTTTCCAGGACAAAGAAACTCAAACAAGACCACACTTTTTCGGTAGCTCGAACAGCTTCCGAGATGATTGATAAAAATGCATTAGCCTGCAAGTTGAATATTTCATTGCAACATTATCGCGGCAAACGAAATAGTACAACTGCGAACAGAATTTACAGTTTACGGCTTACCAAGCACACTAACCGCGTTCGTAACAAATAAACTTTTGCATACCCTCAGCAACTATTTCACCAACTTTTAAGTTTACTGTGCATTCTAGCTGGCCATATATAAAAGCTCCTTCCTCCACATTACTTATTATAAAATTTGCACCTCGTATCTACAGGCCCCCTCAATGGAGTCCCAAATCTTCTGTGTACGCCGCATACTGCGTGGTGCTCTGAGGAGGCAACGAATGAACTGCGTAAGCTGGCCGCCGAAGAGTTGAAACGAGGACTCGTCGGTACGATACCTGCATCGCTTTATAATTGCGTGAACGCTCATTTTTTGCAGGCCGGCACACGTGGGAAAGCGATGTTGGCCTCTAAGTTACAGAAGAAGCGCAGTCGAGCCTCGTTGAGCCAAACGCCGCTTCCTGACATGCTTTCAAGCGTTTCAACAAGCGGCAGCGCCTTACTGGGTTCCTTCGTCTCCTCGATGGACTCACCAAAGCCCACAGAGATCAATTCACTGTTGACGGATGCTGCAAAAACAGTTGTAGCAGACCAGGTTTCTTTTCTAAGTCAAGCTGGTCTTTTGGCCCAACTCGCTTTCACAAATCAAACCACTACGGCTACACAGGCCAAAATAGAAACTCGAGCCCCCTTGGTAAAACATCCCCGAATGGAAGCCCAAGTGCCCATGGCAAACCACCCTCAGATGGCAGCCCAAGCACCCATTGTAAACCATCCCCAAATGGCAACTCAAGCACCGCCGGTGAATCACCCCCAAATGCCAGCTCACGCCTCCATGGTAAATCACTCTCAAATTTCAGCTCACGTCTCCATGATAAATCACCTCCATATGGCATCTCAAGCCCCCATGATAAACCAACCCAGAATGATAGCCCAAAACGACACGACAACTCTTCTTGGCAACCAATTCGATAAGGCTAACTCGTTCGAAATTTCAAGACAATTTGCGATACCAAGCCCACTGAGTTTATCAAGCTTACTTGGTTTCGTAGGTCCAGCCAGTTTGTCAAGCCAATCTGATACGGTGAGCCAAACTAATACAGCAATTCATGGTGGTAAAGCGGGCCAATCTGATACGACAAGCCAGTTTGATCCGAACAGCAAGTTTGATCTAAGCGAACAGCCTGATCCTACGAGCCCACGTAACATGCATGACCAAGCCTCAAAACCATCTCCAAACGCTGATCAGTCGATAGTTTTTGAATCACTCAGTAAATAACCTGTTCTTGTCAACTAAAAATAGACTAAATGGTTTTTAACCGACGTTTATAAGAAACGCAAACAGTATTTAGTGGAACAGGCATCGTCTTTGAACCCAGCTAGCCCCGGAGCAGCAAATATTGCACTAAGCAGCACTTCAACTATGGCCTACCTTATCGAACGTAGTATGAACTCGATCCATTTTACCACACCACAGAGACGATGTAACGCAAATAATGGCGATTATGACAACATGACAGTGATAACTGTTTTAGCAAGTAAAAATAACGCGGATCAAAATGAAAAATGTAACAATTATGTCAATGCGAGTCAAGAAAATAATAATTAGTAATGCCGAATTTACAATACAAAAAAAATGCTGAAGAGCAGTGTCCTACAACCTTTAAAAACAATAAATTCGTTTAAGACCTTTTGTTTTACGTTTGAGCATCCTGAATGCACAAGGTTAGTGTAACAGTAGGAAGAAGTTTAATAGTAGTACAAAGTTTAGTACGAAGAAGTACGAAGTTTAGGTAGTATAATAAAACAAGTAATGTGTTACTAGCGGAGTTTGAGCTAGAAAGCGCAGTCAACTAAGGTCACGGCTATCTAGCCACCAGTGCGGTCATACACACGTTGCACGCCGTACGAAGTATGCCGCTAAGATCCTAAATTCAACTCAGTAAGTTCTTAATTGTTGTAACAATGGTAGCTTCAAAAACCTGGGTGCTGGAACGAAGATCATCCTTTGAAAGACAACATTTTTTCAGAATTTTGTAGAGCCACAGCCAATATATTTAGCAGAACTAAAGTAAACAATGAATTCTATATACTTCAACACCTCCGCGAAAAGATGTGGGTATCTGACCATACATTAATGGTGGCATTACTTATATTTTTGAAAAACATTAAACACAATAACTGTTCTATAGGCGAATGCAAAGAGAGTCAGACAGATTTAGAGTAAACCCGAAAACAGGAGATGCAGAACTCTGGTTAGGCCTAAGATCCAGGTGAAAGAAACTCAAGTCGCCCATCTTTTGAAGTACTCCTGCACGTCTATAACATACGCGCTTATGGCTCGCCCATTTATATATATATATATAATGCATTGTTAGCTATATATATATATATATATATACATATATATAATGCATTGTTAGCTATATTTGCAAGGCAAGCAGATACCTGTAAAAGGAAACAGTATTTTTGTTCTTTATACGATAGATCAAAGCGTCGTTCTACACCTTGGTATTATTGCCTTTGGTTAGGATCACTACAGTGATATTCACGCGACAAACTGCTGTGCGCTTAAGTGCTCGTAAATGCAGATACTACACGCATGACAAGCAGTTGAGACATTTTCATACGCTAATTATTCCTAACACATAAGCACCCGCCAGGAATCCAATATCCAATCGAGACTTGAGTGTGCTAGGTTCTTATTGCAGGAAATTCAGTTAGCTTATATGCATTATAACAGGTTGGGAAGAAGCTTTAAATGTGGAGAGCTGATCACATATGCCGATTTAATTGGCCTAGCCCTCTGGAGTGTGCGAGTCATCCTAACGTCTTTTACTAAAGCCTTCTCTACGGCCACTCGTATCCACAAGTGACTAGCTCCCGAAACTCCGTTTCAGATTAAACCGCGGTTCACCCAAGGGAAAGAATTGGAGGTCTATAAAACGCAGCTTTAAGAGTTCCATCCCTAATTCATATGGTGAGAGATACGATCCGGAAGCAGCAGTTTGCCAGACATCGCCTAAACTCAATGAACCTGCTTTCCTTTCATACAAGAATAGCCGGCTTTGGGTTCAATATGATTTTTTAGTGTGTCTCCAATTATCGTATATGGGAATGTCGTATAAACGCGTCAATGTCCAATTAGTCAGTGTATCTATTAAAAATGATATTCGATAACAACTACTTTTTCCATTTCGTTCGATTTACTAAGTAGATCTAGGCATATCCTCATGAAGGTATTTTGATCATCTCGAATTTGTCCTTAGAGCCTTCCTGTGTATTCAATTGAAAGTATATAATTATTTTAAGTTTAATATTTTGAGATCTAAAATTTAAATGAATCTGATGTACGCTTCTTTGACAAATCAAATCGAAATGATTAAGTCTTGTCGTCATTAACAACACTGCAGAGGTCATGCATAAATTCAAGTGCCATCAAAAAGCTTATAATTACTTCACATTCTCTGGAGGGCCTAATCCTTTACTAAAATATTTCATTGCCTCAGCAAAATTATAACATTTCTCAATTTTCCGCGTAGAAAAACGATTAGGTGGAGGATATCACGTTGAAAACGACTAGCAACGTTTGAGCCTCTTGTCATCGTCTCCCTCTTTTATGGACCAGTTGGCAGTTGTTATCACTATTTGGGCTGACATGTATTTGTAAATATTCATTCTGTTTGTTTGAAAAGACTGTTGCTTCTTTACCTCTGTCTCGATAAGCTTTTTGGTTTTTTTGATCTTCTGGCCTGCCTAGACGCTGCTAGCTGGCTTTAACTGCTTTAAATCTACCTCCCACATAAAGGATATAATTTATGTCTGCACACAGTTGACGACAATGACAACTTTAATGCCGCATTTACTGCTAGCGCCAACATCACTTGTGCGGTGTCGCTCATAAATAACTGGCATAAGAGAGTACATACAGGTAAAAAATTATCCACAACGGCCAGCTCTCAATGTTACTATCTACGAGTTAAAGCCTCGATGATAAAAAAAATAGCGTGTGTTGATCTTGCATACGTTGCAAAAATAATTTGCACTTTTTTCATCCTCATGTCAAAATAAGCAGGGAACCGTAAGCATGAAAGACTCAAAAGCGACCTATCGACATACCGATGCCGTTGTGCAAGGCGCCTACGTGGCTAAGGATTAGTGGGGAGCCAGCTCTCTTGTTCAAAACTCTCCAAAGAATTCTCTAGATGCAAAAACCAACGTATAAAAAAGATTATGAGATAGGTCCTATTGAATTGAATAATTTAATTTGGATCTGACGCCACTGGAGAGTCAGAAGTTCTCTAGATTCAATTGGTTAGTGCACTTGTCTCGGACAAGTCACACAAGCTGAATGACTCAAATGAGCCAAAGAACAATAATTTCTTGTACCTGTCCATCGTTCTCATGAAAGGTTTTATTAGAAACGAAATCGGTGTTTTTTACCAAATCTTTCAAGTTTTTAATCGTTACCCTAGCTGATTAAAGGTGCTCTAAATCTGACGTGGAGCAGTTGTAGCAGTGGTCCAAGAACCTTTCTCGAAGATAACATTTAACAAAAGATGTAGTCAGCCACTTTATTAGTGACCGCATTTTGGTTGTTAACGAAGTGGGAATTTCTTGCACCCGACCTATTTGCAAATGATGCTATCGTACGATAGACAACAAGGCATTAGCTTGGATAAGATAAAAAATAAGTGTTATAGACCCGTTACAGACCTAGTAAGTGAAAGATAAATTTCTTTCGGTGAGTGCCCATTAGAAGTGTTGTAAGACCGAGCCCTTGCTATTTCCAGTATATAATCCTGTCCTCAAAAAGGCAATTCTGAATGATATGACTTACAAGTTTTATGTTGCCGCTTTCAAACTATATTAGATCATTGGCTGCGTTGAAAGAAGAGGGCTCCTTAAATATACGTTTGGTGATGTATCGTGATGGTCTTATGATAATGGGTTTTTAATTTCAATTCCTAGTGCAGTTTTATGTTCCTGTCAACATGACATGCATAACATATATTTGCACTTTAACTGATGGCCCTATTTCAAAAACGCATATTTTTTACGACAAAGCATTATTATGATTTCTTTGTTAATTTTTAACACGCATATTACGTAACGGGCTCGGATGGTTAGTAGCAATCATAATAGCGGTGATAGTCATAAGACCAATTACGCAAAGCTTATCTGCATCCAACTTGCCTCGACCATGAATAAAGGATTATTTGTATTGAATTTACTTGCGAACCTGGAGCAATTTTATCTTGGTTTCTGTCAAGCTGCGTCTGAGTTAAGTTTTTAATTTAGCATAAGTGAAGATAGTGATAGAGAATGATTTCTATTAGGCCGACTGTGCCAACTTATGAACAATTCATGTACATATGGGCTCACTGGGATACTCTAATGGGTTGCTTGAGGTTTTTATGGGCAGACCAGAGCGATGAACTGTCTCGGTCACGTAGTCCTACACAACCTCCTAATGTATCCCCGGGGTGATAAGGGAAAGGTCCATTGCACCACTTACACCTCTGCCTCTAGAGCCAAATTAGTATTTACGGCTTGCTTTAGCCCCGTCTGTTATTATTATTGCAGAACAATAGCTTAAAACGACAGGTTGGCTGGAATATTCAAGCCTTTGCAGGCGGCACCATTCCGTAGCTTGCTATATGGATATCCGCGCTAGTATCATTCCATTAGATAGCGGCGCACCCCGCCCCTGCAGCGTGCAGCACAATGTTCACTCAGCTGAGCTATCCGGCAAGAGTCGATAAAATCTGTTATATTTCTTATGCATTCATTCAATCTGTAAAAAGATTGTTGTATCACCTTAATTGTTTTTTGAAGGCCACTTAAGGCACCTCGGGGAATCCTTCGCGTTATAACCGCTTTGTCTTTCTCATCGACGTGGGCTAACCTGGGCAGGATAATGTTCCATTTAATACGTTATTTTGCTTTTGCGTTTACTTACGTTTATGGGCTTATTACAGCACAAAGGGTTAGTTTTTTTTATAGATATTGTCAATTTGGCAGTCTGGAGCACAGCCGAGTGTCTGGCGTTGATGTTTCAGTGTTCTGGGAAATAAAGATTGGATGCGATCGATCGATCGCATGTCTCTACCTACGATCTCTACGATCGATGTGTCTACCTTGTAGATAAAGACTTTTCGATTGCCACTTCAAGGAATGACGTATTTAGTTTTTCGTGAACCAGCCGTATCCGCCACACGCCAATTTGTCTTTCTAAAGCCTTGATTTACAGCTAAATTAACGTTATATTCCCTGATTTTTAATAGGCAGTTAAAAATTATCGTAAACGATGCTCGTATCGTAAAACTATTTTGGTCAATAAAAGCTTTCTGTTTCAGAAACAATGCTCGGTATAGTAGATACGTATGTTGCCAAAAATGATGAGCCTAAGTCCTCACTTAGCGTAATATCATAACAATAGCATAGACTACCTTCCGCTGAAGCTGGAGTACTTGTTAATATCGCTGTATTAAAGCTTCAAACTGTATATCTGACATGCAATCGACTTTTGAAGTCATCTATTTGTTGCTTACGCCCCGATCTGTGGAAAGTTTCAAACCTCAAGGAAATTGGAGAAGCTTGTCAGCGAAAGGCTACAATCACCTGTCCAAACATTTTGAAGCTCATTAACGCACATTCGAGTTATGTTAGTTACGCTCTATGGACCAAAATCTCCATACGAGTTTAGCTCAGTATAGCATATAATTTTAGTATGCATATGACCTACTAAGTTTACTTGCATAAGGCCTTTGCTATTACCTTGCTTACGTTCTATAAGGTTTACAAATGGAAATGTGATAAAATGAAGTAATAATTACAATTACACTACTATAACATTTGTTTAGCATAGGGTTTTCGCTATGAGCGTCCTTGATTCCTATATTGATTGCTGATGAATATGCGATGAGCAATAAGCTGTCGGTCATAGATAGATGGAACATAATTTTGTAAGGCGATTCACGCATTCCTTATAAGTTTTTAGACAGGGTCGACAGACCTTGAGGTAGAGCCCCTAACGAGCTGAATCCACACACCGATTGTTAGTACCTACCGCTATTCGCTCAACCTACGCCTCGTTCGGTGGAAAAACACGGCCAATTTCAGCGTGTCCCAGCAATGCTACCTACCAATGCAGCTGATTATGTGAGTGAGGCGATGCGTCCTGTGTGTGGTCGCATTGCGGCACCGTTCCAGACAATAAAACTGCAATAGGACGGACGGCAACTCCATGCAAACGTTTACTAATCTTCAGAAATGCAGTCAACACTCTGACATGTTTGTCGACATGGACTTCCTACTGAGAAGACAAAACGCGACTCTTGTCGATTTACCTGTCGAAGGACACAAAAGTGTTGACCGTTTTGAAAATAACCAAGAATCACACGTATTTTACGTCTGGGTTTGTTTATAGCGTTAGACTACAAGATTTTTGTGTCTGCTATGTATATCTTTAATTATATTTTGCCTTATGAGGCATTGTTTACACACGTTCACACGGTCCTGCCTCGACGAGAACCCACATCTTTACATCTACATACCTCTTTTTACAAATTCATTGAACAGGTATACACGTTCTACAATGTTAGTGCGAGTTCGACAGCCGATGAGATGCGGCCAGTTCCTTAACTTACTTCTAGCTGATATAATACAATGCGTAAGTAGATGGGCTCACCCGTCTGCAGAAATGTGTAATCACAATTATTTCATTCACGCAGAGCTGAACGTTCTTGAGTTAAAATAATCGACTGTGTTAGTAATTACTCCACGATTATTTCGTAAACTATCGTCTTCCAATCTGATAAATTACTTCAATCCAACACATATCTGATGAAATCCCTATAACGAAATATCATACATGTTTTTAACTTCATCAGCAAACGTTTTGTATTAATTTAGTTAAGTACAAGTTAATAGGTTTGAATCAGAGCGTAGCAAAATTTCTTGCCGAATAATCAAACAGACGATGCGAAAATAAACTGTATCAAGCCAAACTTCTGTAGAAACTGTTCGCCTATGCTAAGCATGCTGCAGGTTTTGAGAGTGCCATTTAACTACGTTTTTTGGAGTTCATTCTTATTACGGTTGGCCTTCCCACGCTATCTAAACTGGTATCCACGCAGCAGTTGGCACTCTATGGAATCTTCACCAAGGCTTTCTAACTGCGGCAAAAGCAGGCTGTGAGGCGAGAACGATAGGGTTGCTTCCTACTCCAAGGAGCAGGTTGGAGGAACATGCTTAGAAGCGCACCTCCCGTCTGTTTCATATGACTTCTGACCTTGGGTTCACGTGCTCCGTTTGCATTTTGCATCTAAATATGTTGCGAGCCTTGTGGCAAAGTTGCCATCTTGTACTGACGTCCGAGAGGCGATCTTTTCCGCAGTGAAACTTGTCTAGAATGAAGGCGGTCTTTGGTCGACTGACTTGCAACTTCTCATCTTGAATTCAGCGGCTCAAGCATCACTCTTCGTAAACGTTAGCTACCGGACCTCGCGTCGCCATGTTTACGTGCACTTCAAGTCGTTTTCGTTCTCTAACTTTACGTGGTTGGCTTGTGTATGTCTATAACTGCAACAGATATCAGGCTGTTGGTGGTTGATCTAACCGCAACAGGACTAAACATGTGACACTTCGCTTTAATAATAAATATCATCGTTTGATACCAAGCGTGCTTTGAGGACAATTGTGACTGAAAAAGCACAGCTGCTTACCTTGTACGTGACAAAGTTGTTTCCAAATAGTTCATTTTTATCAGCTAAACATAGATCTATACCATAAATGATAATAGTAAAAAAACTTATTATTAAATATTTTTCTCTCTGTTAAGGGGGTTTTTCGTTTTCCTTTTTGGATTATGTTAGGCACCCGTGTTTTTTAGACAATTTGGGTATTTGCATATAATAAGGCTCCTTGTTGCCTAAAAAAATACATATGCTCTTTTATGATTTAGTGAAAAGCGAACATTTAAAATAAAACAAGTAAATTACAATTTTGACTCAGTTTAATTCAATTTTATATTGCCAATCTGGTCCTCACATATAGATAACATATGCCACTAAGCCATGCGATACACACCTTGCATGTGAATCTGCATTTGCTAAGAACGCTTCTCCTCCAGCAAGCTTAATGAAACAGGGCTTTCGAAATGTACCCTCCAAACGAAGTTTTGTAACCAAATTTAGCTTCGCGTTGATGCTAATATTCAGAAGAACACTTTAAAATTGGGCTCCTCTTGCGTTGTATATCTTTAAAGTTTCAATTATCCTTAATCGCTAATATAGCTTTCCAGCCTATGTATCATAAAAAAATCAATAGTAATAATCCCTCTGTACGTAGAACAAAGCTTCCCTGCTTATTCATTGTGCCACAGTGCAGTCTCAATATAGAAACATTTCGTTCCTGCCAAAGAGTGCTCACGACCTCATTAATTTCTAATTTCGCCATTTACGTGTCGCGTGTAACGACGAGCGAAGATATCTACAACATTATTCGACACTATTGTTACGTTTTTAAACATGATCCTAGCAGAAAGTGAATCGATCTATTAGAAACAATGCTTACAATACATCGGTTACTGGATGATTCATTCATGTTTTCTTCACTAATTAGCTCTCAGTATGCTCACCTTGATTATTATTGCCTTACATTATTATCGGTCGAGCTCGGTGGCTTGGTGTATTCGTATGCGCCTTGCGACTGGAGGAGACACGTAGGTGCACGGGTTCGAACCCCGCCGGTGCACATTTACATTTATATGGGGTCCGTCTTACGAAGTAATGCAAAAGCTGCTACCGTGGACGTTAAATGTTGGCTGATGGTCAGCTTTAAAAATATTAAACATTATTATCGAACAAAGCATGCTGTTTGCTCCTTCCATTAGTTTTACGGCAAACAAAGGAATTTCATCTATTTATTGAACAAAATATTGAGATGAAGAAGTAACCACGTAAAAGGCAGGTTTTTTCAACGGACACGAAGAAAAGGGACCCGAAATTAGCTGACCGCATGCACAAATACTTAATTTGCTTGCGATGAATATGTATGCACAAGACTTTGTGGAGCTCATGATTTATCGGACCGCAGACGCACCCTAATGCATCGGATAAAGCAAATGGAGCAGAGTGTGGCGTGAGCACGACCTACTTAATCATCTTCGATAAAGCGGCAATTCAAAGCCCCAATTGTGTTTGCCTCATCGCTATAGCGCGCGAGTTTACTATGACCTACACGAATACATCAAAAGGAGAAAAATTTTAGGCTAGTATATTAGGGTATGCTCTTTCAAATACCGTTCTGCTTGAAGTAGTGTTTTCCGTTTGTACCTCCGTACATAATAATGGGCATTAAATCTACTAACAAGTGTACAAGCATAAACGGACCATATATAGAATATTGCAAAAACGACCCCTATTTTACCCACCTACGCATTGACTGCGGTCGTAGTTGAGGGAAGAGAGTAGCTAAATTAATGCGAATATTGCACTACTATTCCTAACTTTTATAAATGTTATCATATGGATGTGTCTAACCTAATACGTAGTAGAACATATTAATGATGCAGCTAGATGCAGCCTTATGGAGACTGAGGATACTTTGCACATTTTAATTGAAGGGTTCATGTTGGACAGTGTTGCATTTTAAGATTGTGTTGCACATAGTATGTTATGGTGTCCGATATCGATTTGCAGGAACCGGTAAGGTATCCTTATGTAGAATCAGATGCTAACATGCCCATAGGATTTGCGTAAACTTTCGAAAAAAGGTATTCGTTTTCTTAAAACCAGTATGGACCAAGTATCTTACTAGAATGACGTCGTCGAAGCAATAACGCTTTCAATGAGACACTGGAACGACGTCGTTGAAGCCGTAACACTTTCAATGAGACATCTATGAAGTGAACGGTGACCGAATATCATACGGGAAGCTTGCCAGGACAGGTAATTACTGACTCGAAAATGCTGCAGTTTAGATCCACTGTCACAAACAAAACACACCATCCCTTAGACGAACATGTATAATCTAAAGGTCTGGATTTAATCAAGCGTTTTACGAACTAACACGATTATGCATGGTCTCTCACGTATCCGTCGTTACAATAGATTTACTACGAATAGTGCGCGGGAAGTGTTGAAGGTCAATAATAAATGCTCGAAAACCGTTGAATGAAAAAAAGCAGGGAATTATTTGGGCTACATGTGGAGAAAGAAGGCTAAGAGCTGACACTAAAACGAATACGGGAAAGTCAACTGTAGTATCGGGGTGGCAGTGCATCTGAATAGCGGACCCGCAACCGCTGCTCTATCCAGATTAATTAGGATCGAGCCACTGCCGCCAATTTAAGGCGATAAGTTCCCTTCGTGGGTTTTTCTGGCCTGACCCACATCAAGAAGAGCACATAAAAAGGTTTTTTCATTGTTCCTTCGTGGTTGAGACGTTTATTGGTGCACCACCATGGGAAGGAATCATCTGATATTTCGAGATTTTGTGCTCGCTTTGTCATCTACTGAAGGCTGCTCGCTGTCCCTCTGGTTCATCGGATTTTATCTATCTATCAGCGTTTTCCTGAGACTGGCTTGTGTTGGGACGCAAGCTGTATGAGTATGCGTGGAAAGATCGCTTCGGCATCAAAGCCGCTAGGAGAATCTCGTCCTTGTGTTTCATCACCCTTGTCTACAACAACAATATTGCGCTTCTTCATAGGCAGAGTTATGTTCGCGCTCACCATGATAGAGATACCGTTGTTCTATTTCGCTCCGTGCTTCTCCGCTTCTCACCCGTTTCCAAGTCTTCGTGTAGGCAGCCTGAGAACAGAGCCAGGTGGCCTTTGGCGCGGCAGACTCGACGCCATCGCCCACGCTGTGCCCTATCTCTCACCACTGAACAATGCTATTGCCAACAATATCTACGCGTCGCGCAGTTCCAACCAATCAACACCTATCACCCAGCAAGAGCTATCCGCCGCATAATCCTCGCGGACAGTCTGTGTGTTCGTCATTACCACTTTCGTCCATTGCCGGTGTGTGGAAAACAAGCTCGGGGTTTTAATCCCATTTCCCTCCTTCTCTTTTGCTTTGCTCCCGCTATCAGCAGGCTCAACGTAAGACCCAAGTCTCTGAACTATAATACTGCGCAAGATTGGCCGATTCAGCCGTCGGCCTTCTCGTTCCTTATGCCGTGGCTCCTGCTACCCATCAAGTAAAGGCTGACTATCTTCGTCAGCCTAACAACGCCATCGGGTAAAGTCTTCTTGTCTCCGTATTCCTACAAACAACGACGACAGTTCGTAGTAAGATAGAATTTCGCTCTTGAGATCTACTCGGTTCAGCTACCCCGCAGAGCCTTTTACTGCACAGTAACTTCACATAGCTTTTCCAACTCAAACCAGCTGATCTGGGAAGTTAATTATATTTCAAAACAGTGGTTTGCGCGGAACAAAAATGTGTTATATAATGCATCTCAAAGTGTCCTCAATGAAGTGACAGCCTGGTTCTTTAGGCAACAATACAGCTGTAATGATCTCCACCTAATCTTACAGGATATGATCCAGGTATCCTACTTATACAAACATATGAATTCTGCAATCACCCCTTTTTCTGTTTGTAAAACTAAAAATGTTTTCTATTCTATCTGTACTACGAGGTGATTCCGGGGCCTGATTATAATGGCAATAGCAGATTTGCAATGGATTTGTTGAGCCGTTGGTGCAAGGTGACAAAATCTGTGACAAAATTGTGTTAATAATTATAATAATATAATAATAATTAATATAATAATAATTAAACGTCCAAGGTGTCTGTTTTTCGACCAACTATTTTATATTGCATACCCTTGCTGCTAAAAAATTTTAGACCGTCTTGATAATTTCCATTTAAATCGCTCCCCATGGATATATCAATAAAATTGAGTTTATAAGGGCATGGTTTTGAAAATCTGAAGCAGACGAAGTCCGTGTTAACTCACAAGCTCGTTTGTTGTATCGCTCGCGGCGAGCGAGAAACATTTTGCCTAAGCGTTGTGTGCGTTACCATTAGAGAAGTTTAAATACCACACAGTATCGCGCGATAATTATAATCTAGGTTTTAATGCAATTTACGACGATTCTATTTGAGTCTTGTGCATTTCATAAATCTTGTTTGGCAAAATTTACGAGAATTTATTTATTTATTTACTCGAGTTTATTTATTTACTTGAGTTTATTCATTTACTCGGGCTTTTTTATTTACTCGAGTTTATTTATTTACTCGTTTAGTTATTTTATTTACTCGAGTTTAGTTATTTATTTACTTGAATTTAAAAACTCGAGACATTTGCGGGTTAGCAGCTCTTTTATCCTGCTCTTCTTATCGACGCCTGCTACCATTTTGTTATCTCAGCTGGGTAGCTAGCTTAACTATCTGTGGTTTGCGCTGTTCATTAAGCTCGGTTCTATGCAGGAAATAAGCAACAGTGGAAGCGAATTGTTTGCACTTACGGAAACGGTAATTTTTGTTTTGCAGTTACAGTATAACTTGTTTTTCGCAGGTTATCCCCGCTAAAAATAGTTCTTCGCAATTATTTCGCAACACAGAAACGAAAATGCTTTTGGCTTAGGTTAAAATGTAGCGTTCTGCAAATGATATTACTTTTAGCGCATTCACTTTTACACGTTGTTACTCGATACTTCGGTTGCTTGTCTTGCATTGCGACGGTTGTTAAATGATATTATCATATGAAAACTCTTGGCGTAGTCCGATCATCAAGCCTCTTTATTAAATTTTATTCTGATGAATCCTTCTGATTAAAAAAGATTGAATACAAAAGTGATATGTAACGAGCAACAAGAAACCTGGTGAAGTATTCAATGCCTGTCAGAACGCAGTAATAATAAAATCAGGAATAAACTATTAAATAAACCATACAATTTGGCTCAAAAAAACAGTCATACGCATGTTCCTCCTCTATAAAATTGTACCATAGGGTACCACGCAGATATTCGTTAGATATTTCGTTTCGATTCGATTAGATATTTCGGTGGAAGACTGTATCAAAATATTTAATCGGTATCAAGCACAAAGCATACCATTTAAAAGATCAGTGTCTGCTTGCGGATAATTTTCTTGTAACGTCCTACTGAATCATCTCCCCATAAAAATTTAGGAGTGTACTAACCATGTGCGCAATGGAAGATATAAAATCTCTATGAGGTTAACCTCTCAGAGGGCGCGAAAACTGTCCATATACATTTGATAAAAAACCGCTATACATTTGAACTTACGGATCATAAATTCTTATATATATATATAATATATATATAATAATATAATATAT
>MNPL01011107.1:0-17717 GCA_002081605.1 Tropilaelaps mercedesae
TATATATATATATATATATATATATATATTGTTTATGTATACCACTGTTCATGGAGGTGCACAAGATTAATGTTTTCGGCCCAGGCACTAAAAAATGTAACCTGACTTCTCTGGCCCGTTCGCTTGTTTGGCCCGATGAGTTCTCACATCTGAAGCGCTGTATCATGCATATGGCCATCGTGATTCTGATGATGCGGTCATAATAGGGATAACGCAGTAATCAGATGATCTTCCCTCATTTGGCGCTGCTAGTCGCGGGGCACGACAAGTGCCCTATGAATAATGCACCTACAATATCCGCATACTATAATAATACTAATTGCCATTATTAATCCTTTAATTGCCTTCCCGGGCTTAATTCCTGATACATTCAAATCGAAGATTCTGCACTAGGAATTCGTCATCGAAGCGGATAAAGAGATCGCTTTAATGAGGTTTCCTTCGATGGGTATTATCGATATGGACCATAAACGCGGTCAGACCAGTTCCGTCCGTTGTCATTCGTATTGGAATGTATTTATGCTATTCACAAAGCCAGCGAAAATGGGTTTCGCCTACTAGAGCGTTCCGAACCTTCTAACGCGGTCAGTAGTAAGGTCGGCCATATTTGTGCGACAGGGGAGCCCTTAGCAAGGTTATAAGGAGCTGGATATTTGCTTACCCAAGGCTGCAGGTAATTATTTACATTCAAAATGAATTCCCCGAATAGAAAAGACAAATTCATTAATATTAAGTTATTATTAATGCCGTAATTATACAATTGTGATAATAATAAGGATACGGGCAAAAAAAAATATAATAATAGTTATAATAAACTCAATCCAATAGAATGTTGTGTTAGGGCTAGGTCAGGCTACACCCTCGTAGGTTTGGATCCTCCATTCAATATTTAATCCAAGAACGAGAACTGCGCAAATTCGTGTCGTCGTTTTGTATTTTTAAAACACCCTGTATTTTTTTAGTTTCTAAAGACATAACCTAGCGATGTATTAATATCGCTAGAGATTTTTCCCCAGTGCCAGTGTCGTCAGACGTCGAGGTTTCTAATACCTAACGACTCACAGTGCTTTGATGGATCGATTGCTTTCTCCCACTCTACTTTCTGCCATCCGAAAAGCGACCCATGACTTCATCCTGAATCTCTTTTCTGCATTTTACAATCAAATGAAATCAGCTACTGTTCGGGCAGAAAGACTTCATCACTTGATCCATTGTTTTCCACCATTCGTTCCATGACCCTCTTCTGGCATCCAAAGCCCATCGACTTCGACAGAAGGCCGTTGCGTTGACCGTTTCTTTTTCCCGAGTGCTTTGGTCTCGAACGTGCGTGTGGGCATTGGATGCTGCCGTATATTAAGACGCAACGTTTTGACGTATAATCGAAACAAAAAAATATACTCGATAGGTGTGCGTCGAGAGAGAACCCGTAGCGGAATCCAGGACCTTGTTGGGCGCGGCAAGGGGGCGGCGCAGCCACCCTTACATTTTCCGCTAGCAGGGAGATGATGCAATACAGCAAAGATTAACCAGGGGTCCTTGCGCGCTCTCACAGTAAACATAACATCGACAAGGACACGAACGAGAAGTCAGGCGCTCGGTGCTACAACGAACATCGACCAACAAATGCGGTTCGACTACGCGATGTAACGTCGACCTGTCTTGCCCCAGTGCGTCGCATGAACGAACACAGATGGGGGGGCTCTGAGCCGCAGGCGAAACGTCGAAGAGGGATGAGTAACGATGCTACTGCAACTTTATACGAAACCGTTGCTTCGCGGCGGAACGCAGCTGTCGTAACCAAACGTAGTTACTGCCGTAGGAACAGAACAATCGATAGGTCGGTACTAGCGTTTTTAGTAGGGGCTATGCTGTCCACACAAGACATCGCACGTAACATAAACAAAGAACCGAGGCTATGGGGCCATAACCAATCAATGATCAGGAGAAGTCCGAAGAGATATAAAGTAATGTCGCAATGGGCGAGGACAAAATCTAGGTGAGCAAATGAGGTTTGCGTGTCAGCATGTTGTATCGTGCCGATCTTAACTAGTGACAAAAATTCAGGACTTCGGGCATCGACTAACAGAGTTGTGGGAGAGCGACCGAGGTCCAAACTCGAAGAGCGTTGCCATACACACACACACTTTTGGCAGACAACCGTTTACAGTCAATCGCGTGCCATCGATTTGGCGTTCCGTAGGCTATTTCTGCTAAGCCGTGACTGACGTGCACAGGTCAATGGTCCTGTCAACTATTGTTGAAGAAGCGCCAGGACCGGCGGACCGTACGGATAACTATAGAGGGGATATGACCGTGAACAATCTCCTGCAGGACCCATCACCGCTCGGTCTTCCTGCGAGGAACTTTTTCAGCTCTGCCCGATTAGTGTAGTCCCGATACATACCGGCCTCTGGCTTCGTCAAAATCTGCAAACGAGGACACTACTCACGTCGAGGGCCCTCTCAGCAGGATTGTGCGTCCTGTTGATTGGGCCCTGTTGCGTCTTTATTTTTTATGCCCTTGTATTGCTTGTTTATCTAGCATGTTTGCCACGTTTGCTCCTTGCGGTACGCAACATGCCAGCCCCTGTGAGCGCTCTGGGCCATCGTGGCGTTTCGTGTCACGGAGCGCGAGAGAACCCTACATCAACGTAGAGGCGTCTCTTTAAGCCAATTCTCTACGTTAGCCGTGAGCTTACCCGCGATTCTCTGCCGACTGGCGTTAACGTCTCCACTGATCGCTGCTTAGAACTGGGTCATTCTCCCTTAACTGTACGGTTACAGTTTCATTCTCGACGTAACGTAAAAGGGTAGCGGGCGCTGGATGTCCGAAGCAACAATTCGCGGCGCTCAACGGCGCAACCCGACGCAGACAATCTGAATGTCGTCCGAAGGTCATGTCGTGCAGTAGCTGGGAGCCTACCCGACTAGAACAATGACGTCTTCAGCTATTTTGAATGAAACTACACATAGAGGAACAGCATATTTAGCAGGTGGCGGGTACGGCGACGCAATCGTTTCAACGTCAACGAGCAGAAATACACTCGTCGTATCCATGACGAGAACACGGCGTTTAACAAGGGTGAGATTGATTCTTCGCCGTGACCCCTGACGCATACTGTGTAATGTATATGTCGAGTGGGCCTGTTCTCATGATGCTAATAAGATACACCAGCCTCCTGCGCGTACGGCCTGTTCTGCACAGCCGTAGGTCCGCCCCGTTCTCTTGATTGATCCGATCGCGCGTATGTTTGTGCTCGGATTGCGCCTGAATAAACACAGCTCACCGAGACGAAAACCCAAAGGCTGACACTGAATAGAGGCTGATCGAGCTGCCGACCCGACAGAACGTTTCCGAAGCGGATTATTTTCTCGTCGTGCGAACAGAAGACGTCTTCGGCTATGCGACAAGAGGAAGACTGCACTTCGCTCGGTGGTATACTCCGGTGTTGTCGCAATGGAGCTCCAAAGTTGAGCCCCGTTTAACACTCGGTACTTCGTGCAAGCATTTCAAGTATTCACCGGCCTCCAAGTTTTGCACGCTATTTCCTTGATGCCGGTAATAGATGGGAATGGGCAACTGAAAAACTGTGGACGAATGCACGCGCCGGGACCTTTCGGGCCAAAGGGGCTCCGTTAGCGTCCGAGGCGTCGCACAGGCGAAGGCTTTGGTAATTCACAAGCGCACAGCAAAATAGAGGGGCGTCCCCAAGGGAACAGACGCGTCTTGCAACGTTCCCGGGGACGCAACCTTGCTTGTACTTTCTCCCGGATTAAGTTTCATCGGAAATCATTATTTCGTTATGGTCCAGGGTCTTCAGCCCTCCTTCCTGCGGCGCAACGTGTCCTGAAATCGATTGAGCAGAGCTGGCTCCGCTGAAGGAAAGCTCAAACGAGCGCACGGAGGCTTGAACCTCGGTGAGAAAAAAAAGAGAAAAAGATCTGCGAATTTCTCTAGTGGAAACCGACCGGCCTTTGGAGCACAGCGTTAGGACAGTAGGAGCCTTCTGAGGGACAGAAAGAGACCTAGGAGGCAACTAGTCACCGGATAGCAGGACCAGCAGAGCATCGGGGCGAATATCCTCTCTTTGGTGTTCGTTGACTCTGTTATGGCACATCCGGCCGATTCAGTAGTTGGTATCGTACCGTTATACCGGGTTAAACGGAGGACGTTAGATCTACTCGGATCGGTAGTGGGGATTTTTTTTAAAGAGTATGGGCAAGAGAGAAGGGTACCTGCTTCTCAGTCTTTAGAGAGGAAACTGGCAATGTCCCAACTGAGAGTGTTGCCCACCAAAGGAAACGTCTGGTTCCATATTAAATTCTTCTGTATCTTCGTCCCGATAGCCTGCCGAAAAAAGAACCCGGTATGGCAATGCAGACCTGACCATCACCGTCAGCAGATAATTTTCATTCATAGTTGTGCGTGTGTCCTTGTGGCCATGTCCAAAGACAAGGAGCAAATTCCGCAAAAAGAAGTGGCTTCCCTTCACTCTAGTGTGGGATGCATTTCCCTATCAGGCGTTAACAAACGGGACAGAGGCCAACCGTTCATTCTAACGGCTACTGACGGCCGAGAGCGTACTTACTCCTCATATTATTTCGACCAGTGGGAAGCGGCGCGGAAATGTTCTCGGAGGCCGTCCCGTTCCCTGAGGGGATAACCTCTAGTATTGGTTGGACGACCACGAAACATCAATGCACATATAGGTCGTCATTAACTGTAACGAGTTTCCGTTCCAAGAAGAAGCTAGCTAACGATCAATGAATCATTCTTCGCCATTACGAGTTAGCGTACGCAGTATAAACGAAACAAAGTATATTTAACATTTGCCACCTTCCCCCATTTCGCGATGACGACTCCCTCAGCGCGTGTGTTCTGCTTTTATTAATTACATTGTCTTACTATAATTACCGTAGCACTTCCATAGCACTTCACATCTCGAGTGTTCGGGCCTCGGCGCGACCCGATAGGTTATGTGGAAACGCGTCCATGGGAATGGCCAACGCTATACTCGGATCAGCTTTTCTTCAATTCTGTTAGTAGGCCATTTAATTGATCAGAGATTGGGGCAAGTGATGAAGAAACTCCATAATCTGCCATAGCTGTTTCGTCTACATACAATTTTTACCTGTTTAGCGAGCCCTCACATGTATATATATATCATAGAGCGGCCCTGTCAAAAGTGAGAAGGTCGCTTGTTTATTTTTGGGCGAAGTTGAAGGCGACTGCCTGTTCCTTCGTACGGCCTAATGGAAAAATAACAAGGTGACCTATAGACACTGGCGCATAGATAGCTCGAGGAATTATGGAGTTTTTATTGATGTCTGGTCATTCTACGAATATCACGTTATTTTCACGTTATTTCTCTAGTAAGTCGAGCTGATTACACGGCCTCTAAGCCATAGATGTATCTGAGACACAATAAATTGTGTAGATGGCTCTTTTTAATAATACGACCCTTTCCGTACAATCAACAGCTCTTGGCGGAAGTAAGCGAAAAACTTATTCACGCATTCACAAATCGAAGATCACAAACGATGTACCACCGGCTCGGAAGTATGCCGGATATTCGGCATAGAGCCGGGCGTATGTTCTCGCCCGGCTTTTCCACTTTTCCACCAGGTTAATGGCTTCATCCGTAAGAGCGGAGTCCTCGACATGGCAGGGCGACCTGAGCGGTTAAACAGGATCAGGCGAAAGGTTTAAGCCTCGAGCGTCCAATCCCGTAGATTTCGTCAGTAAAAGTGTATAGCTAGCCGACCATAACAACACACCCCCGATTGGTGGCCGACAGGGCCCTCAAGTAGGGTCAAGCGGGGTCGATCTTCTCGACGACTCAGCGGCAAATGCTTTACTTGGACGCTCGGAAGAAAAACAGGGCGGAGTTCCGTTTCGTCGGCAGGTATCAGAGCTCATAGGAGTGGTGAGTCCGAGAGTCGGGCTCTGGCCCTCGGACGGAACTGCTCCACCTACTCCACGAACGAGAATTCGACCTACACCTCGTCATTCCCACCCAACTCCTATACCACGACGAAAAGCAAATGACCGCTTGATCCAAATACCAGCTCGTCCTGCGCCATGTCCTGTGGAAAAATGACTGCTTTGGCTGGCAGCTACTAACAACAGGAGCGCAGTTGGGGCGGACGCCGTGATTTGACCTGTGAGAGGTGGCCGGACAAAACCCACCCTAAGGAGATGGCAGAGTAGAACTTGTGGTTGAGACGGCGACGTCGAGTGTTTCCCGTCTCAGTTGACGGTGGCCGACAAGGAATGCCATTTATTCCTAACGAGAGCCAGCTTTGTTGAGTGACATCTGTTGTTCTTCTAGCGATAGAGAAATCGAACCGTAAATATTTTACAGGTAGTGCTATTGATATCTTGATGCACGTGTCTACCATGTCAATAGAACCGGAGGTGTCCCTCGAAGAGCGATCTGTTTTCCCCGGAGTGTAAGAGTTGCCCCCGTACCATTGACCACTTCTATAAAAACAATGCCACACTTTCCACTTCTGATTGACCGTTCAGGTTAGGACCGACGCAGTTAGGTGCGGAAGATGTCAACGAACCCCAATCTGCTCTTTACGAACGGTACTTATGGCGAGAGAGAGAGAGTCCCTGTAAAGCACCCCACGCAGTGTTTGTTATAATACGATTCTATCTAACGATGCGTACTTCCGGTCCCGTCGCAATTCGTTTAAAATGCATCGCCAAGCCCCACTCACGCTAGGAACCTTGTATCGATTCTCTCTAAAAACAAGTTTCGATGTGATACATTTACGAGCCTGCGAATGACGCGTACACACGAGTACACTTGCTCGTAGGATTTGGGATTCTCGAATCCCGCCACATCCGGGGGGTTGCCCCATGCAGGACTTCGGCGGATAGCGAGCTGGCGTTTGGTTAGCTGTTGGCTCCCCCGGAAGGGGAAGAGGAGGCCTTTGGCTATAGGCATATGCACATCTTTCCGTTTTTCCCACCGGATATTGATAGGCGAATAGCTGGCTAATAAAAATTGACACCATGCATAGAGCCCGCGTGGGGGCAGAAAGAAAGGTTGACGCAGCTGAAAAAGGCCATTGTGGTGGTGTCCGAGTCCTAGACTTCGAGTAAAATGTGGGCAAAGTGCCACGCACAGTTGTGGATTCGCTTTCAACGCGGTTACCATGTCATTGATTATGAATATGACGTATGGGAGGCAAGAAACTCTCGAGTTATAGAAGGACACACAAGGCTCTTTGAGCGTATGTCCAAGGAATGCTTGCCAAGGGATGGGCGTCGGAGCTGGAGGGGGAGTCATCAGAAGAAAGTGGCGCAGCAAAATCACATTAAGAGTGTCACCAGGTGAGATTCGTCGAGCTGCCTTTTGAAACGTAGTAAATCAGCAAGCGAGGCTGATGTTAAAAACAGAGTTCTCGATTTGTTTGTTTCAAGCGATGTTCTGACCCCCAAGGTCGCGAGGTAGACGTGGACAAAAGTGAAAGCCCATTTCTTTCCTCTAGACGTTCGCGGCCAAGCCCAAAAGGCAATTCAGAAAGTTGGCACATCGAAAGACGGCTACTTTTGAGGTTTCAGGCATTTGCTTTTTAGGCCTTTCCAGAGTGTTCAAAAGCCAACCGATTCTCTCGTTTTTAAAGTCAGAAGCACTCGGCTCCTCTGAATGTGTAGAATGCGCTGTAAAGCGCTCTGACAGAGGAGTCTTACGAAGCTGCAAAAGGGATCTGTATAGGGAAAAGCCGGGAGAATGGAGTGGACCTGTCTAATGGTGCATGATGTTGGCGGATGACGCACCAGTCATAGTCCCGAAGCGTTTGTTATATACTGGCGCGACACGGCCACGTCTAAAGTGCATATGCACCACTGGTCTCCAAGCACACCCGGTCATCTACAAGCGCGCGTCTCCTATCCCCTGATTGTAAGGCAACCCTTTTACGGCAAGCACTCGTTGCGTCACTCACTATGCTTTATTGTCGAAGCTGCACTACGCTTTGCCTAGTGATGGGCATTAAATCACAGAACATCGCCGCCAGAGAGAGAAATCTTGGAATATCGCTGTCAGAGAAGGAACCCTCGGAACATCGCGACCAGGGAGAGAAGCCTCGGAACATCGCCGCCGGGGAGAGGAGCCCTGACAGCTCTTTAGCGGAAGGGACTAGGATGGCGGAAGAATGGGAATTGGCCTGTCAACTACGATCGTTAACTCAAGATAACCCACGCATAAGCGTTTTTCCCTCATTATGTATGAACGACACATGAGAGATAAGCGCCTTCAGAATGATTTTTTCCATCGGTTGTCAATAATAGATACGCAACTTTCGCATAATACCATTTCGCAATAGAATATCATTAAAGGTCCGTTTATGTCACCTAAACGTCTTTGGTTTTACGAATGCAAATGATAATACTGCCAAACGTTCCATGAAGCAGATTCTGCTCATCGCCATTTCGTTTTTTCCATCCGTCACATCCGCTCGTCACATTTACACTACCCAGCTCAGCGTAGCTTAGCTCATATAGGCTCGTATAGGTTGTATAACGGAGTCAAAACGGGTCTACTCGCCTAAGCAATGTTGCTGCCTACCGACGCATTTTACTGGTCGGCCACTCTCACGATGGGACACATCCTACGGCGTTTGAAAGTTGCCGTAATCCAGGGAACTAGAAGAGGACCGTGTTCAAGAGGTGTTCAAGTGATGTTAGCGTTGACAATCAGCTTTTACGATGTCGAACGATTTGGTCGTCTTAACGTCCCTTATGCAACGCGTTTCCTCGTTAGCGCGACGAGTCCCAGTCATTCGTTGTGGTAGACCTGACAAAGTCATCTGGGAACCGATGATAGTGAGAAACTATCGGTAGTAACGCGGTGCAAAGTCGATAAAACGCCTAGGACGCGTAGCTCAAGGTGTACAGGTTTTTAGCTTCTATGAGCAGCACCTAAGGGCAGTTCATGTTCGGTATGAATCTCTGTGACTAGGCTTGGATTTTCTTGTGTTTTCGACATTTTCCTACCGCACAAACCCTACGGGGCATTTCAATGCAGGAAAGAGGAGACTCTAACGTGCAGGAGATTGGCGATAGTTGTAGGTTTTATAGCTACCAACATCCGCCATGTACGTGTGCGTGTTTCTGCGCGTGAAAGCAACAACACGTGTTTGGACAAATGTGCAAGTTCGTCTGTTGAGAAACAGGGCATTAATATTAAATCTAAAATATTGTCAGGGCTGATCATAGGGCAACATTTCACGTATACGAAAGCGTGTTTCGCATTAGTCCGTACAATATGGCACGAGGGAAGTGTTTAGAAAGACTGTATTTCACCCAGTCGTTGTCAAGTCACATTTACTTCTGCTGCGTACGCATACCCACCTACCTACCTACCATGTCAACCCCGTAGGACAATGGAACGAAGGTTATTGCGTTCGAGTAGATTCGAAACAACACCTCGAGTGTGTTCCCCTGTATGGAATAGGGTCGAGGTACGTTACTGTTCCAGAGGAAACTCTTCTAGAAAATGGTACACAACTTATTCGATGCTGTCGTAAACCGAGTCAGACGCTGTTACGGCAAAACGGGGTCTTAGATATGACCCTGAGAGAGGTAGTTCTTTCAAGGACATGTTAACACGTACCGTTCAATCGAAGGTGCCTTACCGATATGGACTCCGCCATGTTTTACTCTGAACAAACGCTGGACCTGCATCGATTTTACGTTAGCTCCCGTTAGTGACTAGCAATTGGCGGCCATATTTGGAAGAAAATTTGCAGAGGACAGCCGGAAGCTTTCGGCCGCTACCCAAGCTGCAATTCTTAGAGATTACGTTCTCAACTCCGAAGGCAAGGTCCGATATTGAATTTAGGTTCGGAGTTCGTCTCTGGTTTATCCGAGTTCCATCAAAGTTACTCTGTCCATAGACATCAACTTGGATCAGGCACGACCTATTCGACGGTGAAGTCGATTAGACTTGTATGATCGCGTCATCTAGCTGTCACGCCGAGTGTCACCTCTTAGCGACGGGAGTCACTCCCCTTGGGCCGAGGGCTCGCACCCCTCAGTTCATCTGCACTTATACTCCGACGAACACTGCCGGCGAATGTCGTAAGTTTGCATAGTAACGAAGTGGAAAATGTCCATTGCCTGACACAAACAGTGAACTCAATGGTGCGTTGATGGTTGCACTTGCCGTGTGCGCCGGAGAACCGAATTAGTTTAATGACAGCTTTGAGGTGACACCGATGAACGAGCACGGAGAAGCCTACGCCGGCTAGACGGGACTCAGCCGCCAGCTTATTGCTGCTGTAGACTTGCGTCAGGCCAAAATAGCGTCGTTGATGACTGCCTTTGTGTTTGTACGTGCGTCCCAGTGATATCCATATTCGTCTGCTTCGTCCTTTTAGGCGTACTTGGACGGACTCAATAAACGCAGCTTTCTACTGGACTGTGCAATAAATAAGTGCAACGTTTTCTTCACGAATGCGCCCGCAATGTCCTCGTCCTAACCGAATGCGAGTGACGTACGATTATGAGCTATTGGTCTACCCAACAAATTGACTTATGCCGCCTGAGTGGCATATATATATATATATATATATAGCACAAAGAGGCAGCGAATATCCTATGACCAGACAGACTTCATTAACACAATGGGCGTATTTCTCATAAACAATGCGGAGCGACACGCGGACTATTCTCGTCTGGAAGACAATACAGCAGCTGACAGTATTCACCATCCTTGGGCCAAGGGGGACGGCTGTATGCCTCCGTAACTTCTCGTTAGGGTGCTCCGACTTCTCCACTGCACATCGGCTATTAGGCGTCTTCGCCGTGGTGCGTATTTGTCCGAAACATCTCACATCGAGGAAAGAGTTTGCTACTCGGAAACGAAACAGATGCAGACGGGTCGCGACCGTAATGGCATAACCAGGCAAAGAGGGACTGTCCCTCGCAATTTCACAAATCTTGATCTTTCTCAAGGCTAAACGACTAGAAAGTTCTCTTTAGGACTGAACCAGCTACCCTTTCTGTAACTTTTCGGTGCTGATTTCGGCCTCGTATTCTACCAGTAGGAACCTTGGATGGGCAGCAGCAGCAGCGGCGGCGGCAACTTTGAACGACATCAGACAGACGTCGAATGCGACGTTGGCGGGAATCTCTGATCATGTTAGTCGGATGTAATCGCTTGAAAATGATCAACGGCGACTCGATATTCTGTGTGGGGGTAAACCGTTGCCTAGGCCCTTATGGGGGCCCGTGAGTCTTTTATGAGGAAGGGTAACTGACATCTGGGTGGACGGACTTGACCTGCTTTTATTCTCAGTTTCTGCTAAATATGCATTCGCTCCTGGAAATCCAGCACGTGTTTCCTGTGTAGCATAAAGGGAAGAACAATTTTATGATTTACATGGCGTAGCCATAGAGTGCGCGATGTGGACTTATTTTCACGCGAAACTGCACGCCGGTCGTCCGCATGCACTATCTGTATGCTCCACAATTGCTCGGTTGACCAAAATTAATTTTACCCCGCGTGTCGGCGTATTTTCAGCCTTGCTTTGTTCGTCATAAACCTAGGCAAAAAATATATTTTCACAGTCAAAGTATCTCACTCGTTATTGCGATCGTTATTAGAAACACGTTTCAATATTGAAAGTTTTGGAAAAACAACGGAAAAACCGTAAGCTCCAACGAGTCACTAATGCTGCGTTCTCTCGCTACAGCACACCTATGTCCTTCTGTGTAGAAAAGCGTCTTTACCGGAAGAAAAGTTTGTGTTCGTTCCAAAAGAGGAAAACCCTATCAGGGAATCCGTCCCTGCACGTTTCCTCAGGTTTGTTTCAATCGGTGTTCTAATGCGACACTCTTCTGCAAATACAGGCCAGTAAAAGTGACATCGCATTGAAAAGTTCCAATTTCAGCGCAAACCGCACACCGGTGCTCAAAAAGAGGGCGACGTGCGACACAAAATCGCGGACTGGACACAAATTGTACTCGAGACGCCCAGCTCGGTTCTCCATAGCTAGACGTTCCCGTGGAGATACCGGAGGGCCGATTCCCTTCTGTTGTGGTCAGGCACGAATGAACGCGAAAAACGAACAAACCATCGCTGTATTAACAGTTTTCGTCAGCCTGGTCACCTGCCAGAGCCAGGATCTGCTGCCAATTCGGGTCGCGTTTTGGTTCTCGGTCATCCGAGCTCAGGTCACGCAGCTCACGAGTCCTGCAGTAGTTCCGGGGTCTCTGCAGAAGTCAATGCCAAACTGACAATAGCTCGCTCTCCTAACCGAAACAGATCGGAACTTACCGCCCGCAGTTGACGTTATCCAACTTTCGCCTGATTCGTTATCGATTCCCTCCTCCGGGCGTTCATCTGAGGTTGGCCATGCCATGTGCTTTGTATTGAATGCCCGGCTGAAACATTTGCCTACGGCTATGCCCTTCTGGGGAGAAAACATCTGTTTTGCGGAAATCACGCACTTTCTCGACGATATTGCACCAACACGAACCCCACGGTGCGCAGTCGAATCAGGCACGCAAGTTCCATCGACAACTCAATCGCTACTATCCTTCGTGCATCTTTGTCTAGCGTTATACAAACAGAGCGTTTCGGTTCTAAGTAATGCTTGTTTTTTTGTTTATCTCGGCGTTCATGTCGCGTCACGAGAACGTCGTCGCTGCGAGGTTGCCGTCGGCAGTTCGGCGTGACGCCAGTCGATTTGCCGAGATCCCATACAACAATATCAACAGGCTTCAGCGCAGCGTTCGAATAGAGTGACGTCGTTGTCCGAGAGCCCCAACCTTGGGGGAAGTCCTTAGCGGACGTCCTTAGCTTCGAAGCCCTGCGGGCAGGTCCGCAGAGTGGAAGGACAAGAAGCCCCCCTCGCCGCCCCTGCGGCCTCCGGAAGTCTCGCCGGAAATCTGCTATGGGCTTTGTTGCAGGCCCTGAAGAAGATGCCAGGGGAAACGTCGAACTAATTTGCAGCCCCAAAGCTGAAAGAGCAGTCGGTTAGAACCAGCAGGACCTGCACAGGACCGCGACACGTGAGACCACGGCGTCCGCCTACAAACTGCACGCGGAAGCCTAGAATCTATGGGGAGCTGGGACAGATCACGACAAACACGAAACCGCTGTTTGGGCACTGTTGGGCCGATATAGCGGACCTTTGGAGCGGAATGTCCAAAGGTACACCATTGGCAGGCAGGCAGGCGACGAAAGGACCGAGCAACATCCGCCGACTCGCATCCGCCTATGCGAGAACCCATCGACTCGAAGGATGCCAAAGTCACCTACATGCACACAGCGGGAAGAGGAAAAATCGTAGGAAGCGACTCAGTGGAGCGTGAATACGTAATGGGACAGTCGGAAACTTCTTTATCCATCTCTCCCTGTGTCTTCCTCTGTCTCTCCCTGTTCCTCTGTGTTTCTCTGGGAAAATCGATGAAAGTACCTTGGAGGAGCCGGTGCCAGCGTCCAGTCCGGCTGTGATGCAAAACCGTCTCCCTGAGATTCTTCCCGAATCGCCCCGAGACGTTCGACATCTGATTCACGAGCGTGACGTGCCATACGCGCAGCAGAAGAAGCTAAGGACGTCGCACCGACGCCGAAAACCTGTCACGTCGCCAATCTGTACGGTACGCGCAAGCTTCGACCTGCGTTACGGTCCATGGGGGCTCGTGAGAGGTAGCGACTACCTAAGGAAGTGCGAGCGAGTGAGAGAGACACAATATTCCCCGCAGTGGACACTAGAGGAAAAATACGCCGCGTTTTTGCTGACTGGCCTACTCGCTTCAAATTCATGACATCCTGCCGGAAAATTGGAACCTTTGCATGTCCCCTGCGCTTCCGCTGAGCTCTGATTGCCGTCTCGGTTACTGTTACCGAAGTTGTTTTTGTGTCCCCCTTTCTCCAGCCTACGCGGGGAAACCGGGAGGGCTGCGACCCCGAGGTCGTGCCAGCCGTCAGGCTTCGTTGAGCCGCGAAACCCGAACGGAAGTCATCGTGAATACTCGACTAGCGAGCGGCTCTCAGTGTGATCACCGAGGATGTGACCTGATGGAATGGAAGTCGACAGGGAACCTCTACGGCGAGCGCGTTTGCTCCTCAGGTAATGGAGGGCGTATATCGCAGGGAGCGCGTCCTACGCCGTGCCTAACCGGACATGGCGTAGGAAAACGCGCTGAAGGAGACGAACGCGTTGCTTTCGTAGCGACTACGAAAATATGATGCGAAGAGCCACACCGTAAGAAGCAATTGTCTATCGTTTTAGTTGCGCATCGTGAGCGCAACCGTTCAGACGCGGTTCGAGGCCAAACCTGACCAACACGCCCAGCGCACGACGAACGCCCGTAGGGCGTCGCGACCGAATATCGGAAGGAAGGATCGTTCGGATATCGTCGGATGCTATCGCCGAACAAGAAGCCCGACCCAGTTGTTCCCGTTGGACCGGGTCCCCTCGGTCCGCCGCCAGAAAGGACGTAGGGGCAAAATGTTGATTGAGGCCAGAGCTAGGCGGACAGCGTTAGGTTAGGTCGTCTGGGCGTCTCCATCAGCGGCGTCTGTAACAATTTATTACGTACACGCGTGATAGGGTTTACTGTCAGACCCGCTGCCGTGTCTCCAAGGCTTGGGCAAGTGATTCGAACGCCGGTAATGCCCCGCGACGCGCGACGCGCGAAGGCGGGGGCGGACCAAGCGCATGACGCGAAGGAGCAAACGCACCAGAAAGTCCATGGTCAGGTGGCAAACGGAGAGCTAAACGTGATGATGGACCAGTGGGTGAGGGATGGTTAGGGAGACGCGGACCCCCAATACGCACCGTAAGACCGACGGGCGCCCGTCGTCGCTGTGCTGCTGGTCAGATGCGTCGCGCGGGGGTTCGGGGGTCGTTGTAGATGATAAAAGGTCAGAGGAGGTCCGTGAAAGAAAAAAGCTCGGAGGTCATTGCAGAAACATCTCTCCGCTGTGTTCGGCGCGCCGCAGAACTCCGCGAAGTCAAGGTGAAATGTTCAGCCGAGGTTAACCGGGGCAGGACCTGTATTCGACTTTTCCGACCTCTGTCGAAATTTTAGTTGACCTGAATCCGGCCTGAATCGCTAACCCGATGGCGACCATCACGGAGGGACATGTTTAGCTGCCTACCTTTCATGGCCTATGGGGAAAAGACGAATGCAGAGGAAAACGATACAATATCGTTTGTCTACGGAACGTGTAACAATCGACTTCGGGGGCCGGAAACACTTTAATGAAAAATGTATAGGTTTGACATTTCACCCCCATGACGGGTTCATTCAGGGTCGATAAAGGCGGCCTTGGATCCGGCGAGGCGCCGACATCTTTGGTCGTAAACCGTACGCAGAGGCAACGTTCCTACGAAGACAATTCTTTGTTCAGGGCCCTGCCCGAAACCCCCCCTTCCCGTCATAAAAACGGTTTTTGCATTCCTCCTACTTAGAGTTTCGCTCGATTTCACTTGGATTCGAGTCGCTTAAGGTGTTTGGCTCGTAATTATTCGTACGGATGAAGATAGGAGTGTCTCTGATCGACGACGTTCCATCGCGAGAAGCAAATCTTTGAGGCTGTCACC
The DNA here is from genome assembly GCA_002081605.1 of Tropilaelaps mercedesae. Classification (NCBI taxonomy): domain Eukaryota; kingdom Metazoa; phylum Arthropoda; class Arachnida; order Mesostigmata; family Laelapidae; genus Tropilaelaps; species Tropilaelaps mercedesae. Next base: position 15,576 of record MNPL01011107.1, read on the forward strand.
TTCACTGGGGCTTCTGCCGGGGAGAAATATACTTTGCCACTACTTTGCCACTACATACCTCGTTACATTGCGGAACTTTGTCGCTCCGTTCCAAAGTAGAACAATGTAGCCGCGTTGTTCTTGGCGTTATTTGAGGACTTGGAAACTATTTGCTGTGTATATATATACATATATAATCTGCGTTGTAAGACAAAACTTCATCTATTACGGCGCGCTGCAGTGCCAATATCGCTAAGGGCTCTCAAGGACATATTCGGTATTCCTTATACTCGCACATACACACGTATAGGGTGTACCTACCGTGTGTGCGTGTGTGTGTGTGTGTGTGTGTGATCGTCGACCCTTATTACGAAAGTAGGTCAAATGTTTTCCTGCAAACCTTCCATTGGCCTGTGTTACACTTCCCCAATGACCTTCTCGAGTCGCTCCCCTTAGACACGCGACGACAAGGCCGCTGTCGCTGGGGACGACGCACTAAACCAGTGTTGATTGACTTTCCACACGCGTCTAGAAGGCGCATGTGTTGTCCCCCGGATGGGCGACGGAAAGGCGTCTTCCGGCCCTTCCGCACGAACATGCACTTGGCGAGCTTCCGTGGAGCAACGATGTCGCGTTGCTGAGCTGAAAACTCGTACGCAGGAGAACGCGCGTAAGTTCTGTCGCATGGAGAAACCGCTCTCAGCCGCAGCGGTCTGGCCTTTGTCGCGGAGACAGGCCAGAGTCTCTCACACGCGCCGGACGAGAAGAACATCACCGACATGAGGAAAACGTACGACAGGGTCAAGGACAAAAGGTTTGCTGCCAGCCCGCGAGTCTTCAGGAGAACCGGGACGGGGTGCCCCGGGGAGATGCCCGATCACGAGATAGAAGCTGCAAGGACAACAGGCCCAGGAGCAGACGCAAGGCCAGACGCAGTTCGCCAGAGAATGCGAGAAGCATAAAGCAAACAAGACTTAACGGCTATATCTGCATGGCAATGGCGGAACTGCAATGTCTTCCTCGTCGACGCATTGCCCTACACTGGCAGATTGGGAACACGTTCCTTCCTCGAGACGCGTTTAAGGGTGTGGACATTGTAAAGGGACGCCTGCATAGGAACACACTGTGGCAGAATGTGGAGACAGAGCCTGTTTAAATATGGGTTACGTACGTCACCAGTCGATGAATAGGGATCACGCGGAAAACGAGGATTGTGTCGAAGGAGTAAGCCAGGCCACCGGCGGGGTCTGGCGAGGAGAAAGTTCGAGCGCCGACAGGGGATGGTTACTGGCAGAGGGACAGGGAACGGGGGTCATGAGCAGAAGTAATGACAATAGAAGAGGTACTGGGGGTATTCGTTGTGCGTGACTGGGACAGGGAACTTGTCGGCTTTGTTATATTCCCGAAACAACTCTTAACAGCCGACTGAGCGCCTGCATAGGTGCTGCTAGACGGATCGAGTTCCTGATCTCAGCCTTTGTACGGACTGCACCTGAACTTCGTCTAGATTTTGGAAAAAAGGCTGCCGGGAGAACGGAAGCGGAAAAGAGTCCCAGTGGAAACGGCTTGGGCGGCTAGGAAGCTATAAAACTGTCGTTTGCCGACTCGAGTCTCGCCAATGTACGCACTCGCCATGCCGGAAGCGGTTAGAAAAAAAATGCTTCCGCGCTCACAATGGGTACGACGAAAGGTCGTTTTTCTTCTTCGAGCAATTTCATACGAATCCCGAGGCGTAGAACGTAACGAGAGGCTAAACCGTGATGCAAATCAAATGCAGAATGAAAGCCAATTCGAAGCAACGTGAATGGCGTGCGAGTACATTTCGGCGTGGCCTATGCCGAGCGCTACGCCGGCCCCTACATGTGTGACGCTCAGGGATAGCTCAGGGATGGCTCAGGGATCGCAAAGGATAACGCTATCCACCCTCGTGTTTGTCACCCGATATATATCTGGCCAGAGGCGCAAAGCAAGATAACGCCAGCCACAAATAGATCGAACTCGCAGTTTAAAGGCATTGCACAGCCTTGCTTTTAGTGCCTCCGTGCCCGTGCAAGCATGGAGAAGAGTTCCGGCGGATGCGCGAACAGACGCCGACGGCCGCTGAATGGTCCAACGTTGTGCTAGGCGCTAGTCAGCCATAGATTTAGGCGGTGGTGGCGGCGG
>MNPL01011110.1:9331-21861 GCA_002081605.1 Tropilaelaps mercedesae
ATTATCATCATATACCCAAGCCAAGCGGATGGCTGCCAGGGCCACTAATTACATCCTTCTACGTATTACCTACTCAAGGCGTTCCGACGGCTTCTGTATTTACCATACGATCTATTGTACGTGATACAGGCCCCTCGAGATCTATTTGTCATTTCATTAATTTAAGCCATCCTATGTCGATGCGCTGCACGAGCCTAGAGTGTATGCTCTGGAATTTTAGGCGATCTACAAGATCTAGACCTAAGTTCTGCACACAGATATACGACCATTGTCCGGATACTAAAGAGGGGACATCATTAATAACAATGTAGATAAACAAGCTCAACCTTAAAATAAGTTAAGCTTGTCTCTTGAGGCCTAACATAGATAGGCAAAGCTGGTATGTCAATTGCGCATGGGTATGAATGAACTGTTCAGATATTAACTGACATGTAGACATGGTGGTAAACAATACTTTTGATATGGGCCTGCACTGGTTTTCAATTAACTCTATTGGTAATTGTATTATATAAAATAACTGTCATTGCTGCGCCATTGCTATATTTAATTAAATTCATCAAACCTATGAGAGCAGTTTTTGAACGAATTCTATAACGTTAATGCTCGTTGTGGGCTATTGTCAGATGATGACGAATCGGTGTCTTAAGAATGGTTTTGGTTTGTCATAATGAAGTTATCGCAAACGTCTAGGTATTACGATGTACAGGTTAGAGTTTGGCCAAGACACAAATAAGTAAGGGCACGTCACATGTAAGTCGACTGTCGCGCAGCTTGGGCATCCGTATGAGACAAAAGGAAATAAGAATACGCCAACAAAGGATCGCATAGCCGCGTAGAGGAATGGTAGTTCGCGTTACAGTTAAACCGTTTTGTCATGTAGAATTGTCATATGATTTTTTATTGCCAGACCTGGAGAAAGTCGAATGTATACAAGTCGTTGAGGAACGAACGAAGAATGGGGAAGAAAGAATGATGGTTCGAACTCAATGACATTGAGGGCACAAAATCACGTGTTTTTCCTGACTACTTTCTTCTATATATCATATAATTGAGATAACAAATGTCGCATAAATGCGGAGTTGTATTTAATACTTGAAATTCACGTTAATATAGACGTTATGTCTAGTAAAATATTAAGCTCTGGTAGTTGAGTTTTTTAGTAAACTATATATATATATATATATATATGGGAATAAATTTCGACCGAACACTGTCGCTCATTTAACGGCATCTTTGTAAAAATATACGGCGAATACCTGTATTCTGACCCATTCATTCAAAACGATGTTACCACTCGCTACTGGAATCATGCTGGCTCCTCAGCTGACAGAGGCAAAATACGAGGACGTTTCTATCTCTTAGATATGTCGCATCAGCAATGTGACCATGTTCGTGGCGTGCAAGATTCGCAACGGCGTATGCTTCAACGCTGAGTTACGTCGTCAAAGTAGGCCCAGCCGACACTGGTAAATGTACTCTGCGGCGCTACCCAGCTACGACGGTGATCTTTGCAAATATGTTAACTTACGACAGCAATGGATGCTTGATCGTCTTCGCGGGTCTCTCTACCTTAAAACAAGTACCTCAAGTACGATCGCATTCTTAAAGCAATGACCGTCTCCATGTGTATTGTAATCTAAATCGCATTGTTCGTCCGCCCATTGTTCACAATTTAACGAGACTTCAGACTATTCCTTGTTGTTTTCTTTCGAATTCTATCGAGAATCTACAAATTGCATTAGTGTCGAACCGGCGCAGCAATCGCTGCAAGAATATACCTCACGCAGGCAGCCTCAATGTGCAGACAAATATCCAGAGGGTCACATATTTTATTTAAAAGTACGCTAAGCACTTAATGAAGAAGCCATTTAGTAAGGGCAACGTGGATTTTTTGTATTTCGAAACAGGAACGTTTATGCGCTTACCCTGGCTTTACTGTAAGCTATTGGTCAGGAGGCAACGGAATTCGTACGTAACACAGACCTACGCCACTAAAACTCAAACCGCACTCATCTTCTATCCACGGCCCGGATCTTCACTTAATCGTAACATTAGAGGTTGGTGGGGCGGCCAGCGCCTACCAAAGCAATCGTGTGGAGTCGTGTGTTGAGTTCCCTGCTTTATGCAATTTTATCTGTCTCAAAATCCTGTAAACCGCTAAGCGAGCAGCGCCGGAAGAGGGTCTTTTTTCTCTATCTTGTTTGGTTCGTACCATTTTCCCTCCCCGTAACACTTTTCCACGAAGATTGTTTCCTCCAGCTTGTTGTTGTTGTGTTCGCACATGCTGGGTTAAGCAGCAAGGTATTGCTCCCCGTTTTTTAGCCAGGATTTGATGTATGAGTTCTTCAACTACATTTCCCGGCTGACCTTCTTGTATGAAACTCAATTTTTCTTGCCAGTTGAGGACTGTTTACCTATAGGCTATGGTGTTTCCTTGCAAGGAATCGTTCTGAAGTTGTCTCTTTCCCTGGCTCGTGATGTTTTACTGTATTGTGTTCACTAGGCCTAGCACCGTTGCCGTGCTGAACGTTCTATAGCCCTGAACGATCCCAAGGACCGCCAGCCTCGGGTACATCGCTTGTCCCCAACCGACTTTATCCCTACCGGTGGGCCGAAAACCATAATAGATTTCGCGACTGTCATAAGCAGATGTCGCTTACCTCCTCCGGGGGCCCACGAGGAAAAGTCCTGCTGATCTGAATAACTGCTATTTTGGCTCCAACAAGCCTCAGGTGAGTCAGCTCCTGTCAGGAGTTGATATAGATGTTTTCTTAGATATTTTCCCGTACGGTCCAGTTTGATCAAGCTGCCATTCAGTGTGAGATCGATTGATTGACGAGCATTTTTCAGACCTACCTAACTTTCTCAATAGCCTTACTCTCAGCGAGAGCTAATTCCAAGACGTGCTTCTTCATCCATAGGACTAGCATGTCCGTGGAAATGTTTGCTTGTATCTGTAGTAAATACGCGTTTACAGTCGTTACCACTATCGCAAAGTAGTTACCATGTGCCAGAGGATAAGCTTGAGCTAGACCAATCGAATGTAGGGCCCTATTTTATGACACTTTCTAGAGCAAAGGGCCCAGGGCTAACCCCGCAGCAGGGGGAACCTACCTGGAACCTCACTGGCCATCTGCACTTCCAGCCCTTCGCTGTCGAGCTTCTCTCTATACAGGTGGCCATATTACGACCTGCTAGCAGATAGAGAAGGACCCTCTTCTTTTGCATGACTTCTTGTAAGGCTGCTTTCCGCATAATTATGAAACAATTTAGAATAATCTCGTAATCGCTGTTATTGGCCACTTTGGCAATGACTCGTAATCGGCCAATATTGCATAACAGTTACGATGCGACTTGAGTGAGCACCGAGGGTTTTAATTGTACTGATAAACATAGCAGTGGCTAGGTCAACTGTAGTATGATTGATTTTAGTAAGCGCCTCGGTATCAGAAAAGTAATAAACGTACATCCTCGATGTCAGAGAAGGTCTCGAGTATTTATAAAACAATTGATAAAATTAATATATAAAAGACCTTGACTTTTGGAATACGTTGGAAAGCAAACATTACTTAACTGGCTGGCGTATTCAATTAACAAGCAATAATTATATATGATTAGCTCTCTAATAACGTTGCGCTGAGCTTGAAGAAAGCATTTATCGGATCTGGTTTATGTTACAGTGGCATAGGCATTTTTATTGCATACCACTATCAACGTCTGTATAATTTGAAGCGTCTCCTCTTAAAAAGCCTAGCAAGCAAGAGTATGTCTACTTCGGCACAGATGTTGTAACGTTGTTTGATGCAAGGTACTAGGGCGCTCACGAAATCGTCTGTGTGCATACACGTTCTCGATGCAATCTGTGAAATATTACTGGACATTTTTTTGCGGATGAGTAACAGTTCTTCTTGGATCAGGCACTTGCTCATGTTGAAGCAGCGCTTTCGCTATATTAAAATATGGGACCCATCGTAGAGAGATGATTGCGCTAAAATCCAACCAGAAATAGCCTGTACGAAACCGATATAGGATATGAACGAACGATCAGTTTGTCAGCAGTTCGAGCTCGAAGCCATAAGCAAGAACTTCAGAGAACTTCGTAATGCGGTGAGAGTCTACTAAGCCAGAGGGACTCTTGGATTAGCCAGTAATGAGCCTTCTCAACCGGGGCCCTTATATACTGAACCCACCTATGCCTTTGAGCTCAAACTGCTGACACACTGGTCATTCGTATACATGTACTAGTTTCATGTAGGCTATTTCTAGTTGGATTCTAATGCAAATATTTTTACTTCATGATATGTGATACGGTTTTACCCCAGACACGCAAGTATCACAACCGCTCCCGGAATATTATTGGAGTGAAACTTATTCAAATGCCTTTTGCTCAGAGCTGTAGGGGTTGTCCTAGGAATTTCATCAAAGATCTACATTAGGCCAGCGCACATTTTGCAACATGTAGAAGATCGAAAAACCCCGAGAGGATTTTTCGACCTTCTTCACATTTCATAATTTTGACGCGCATTATCCAACACATGGGACGCTCTTGTACAGCGGTGAATTATCGTTTGCAAGCTCTTACGTGTACTTGAAAAATATAGGGGGTTATATATAAAAATATATAGAAATAAAGGGGTTGGCACTGCGATGCATTTTCGGTAAGTACGTTTGACACAGTCTGTCAAAGCCGCATGCCCTGGTTTCATTATGAAATGAACCAGTAACCTTCCATGAATTTTCAGAAACTCGACCTCTCGAACGCGTGCGCGCTAGTTTTGTGTCTAGGGCAGCGGAATTGTCTCTGAATAGAAGCAATGTATATCCAACCTATCCAACTCAATGTTCGTTAGCCTGCTCCTCTGCGGACTTCTCTATGAAAGCCCTTCTGAGAAGCCGTAACGAAACCGTTGCATATTGTCACCAGTTCTATGCCGAATGATCATATCCACCAACAGCGACGGAGTCGCATATATATGTACACATCCACGATTATCCACTGACGCTTTTGTCCACAGAGCGACGATGTACCGGCCAGCCTGTAATTAGGCTATAAAAGCTAGACAATATGCTTCTCCATCGCAGTGTCATCGCGACATCGGAAAGAGAAAATAATTACGAAATTACAACGAAACATTACTGCAGTGATAGTGACAATGCTCGCGTGTGGTATTAAATCCGGTTGTTGATCTAGATAGAACCGAGGCCCCAGTATGGGTTTGGATTTCGACCATATCAGTATAATGTTGAGCAATTCGTGAGGCTTGGTAAGCGAAAAGCGGTGTCACTGGCCAAATGAACGGAATTTCGTTAAACCTTGAAGGACCAAGAGCCTAGTTGCTCTGACGCTCTAACGAGAAGAAAACCGAAGTAGGGAAAAGTCCATCTACACTAAAACATTCTGTACATTGATTGTGGTTGAGATAATATACGTCTCCAATCGACGCCATATCTTCTCAAGACAGCTATTGCTGTCGACAAACAAAAAATTAGACCCTAGCATCCGTGGTAAGCGGCAATAGATATTCTGTCGTTGAGGCAAAGTGCTTATGCTACAATGCTGTTTACCGTTACTGGGCACACCTGATATGTTTTCTCTGTACACTTTAGTCGAGAAACCTTTAGTGAGGGTGCATATCGTAGCAGCGTATTGTTCAGAATTACGTACTTGTGCATGGAAAATGCGAAAAATAGTTAATTCTCAAAGGTAAACACATTAGCTGAAGTTACCGTACAGCTTCGTAATATAGTAGAGATTCTCACACTCAAAAATAAAATACCCACACCTGCGTAGAGTGTCAGTCCTGTCATAAACAACACGTGGCGCGGATTACTCTGCGATACCGGATAGACCAATGCAGCGTGCATCGACCTAGTGTTTGGTCACTGCTATGATGTAGTATTGCTGTAATATATTAACGGCTTGTTCTACCATTGTGCCGTAGTGTACTATATTTTTCTTTGGTCGCAGTCGTCAGGCGCCACACGACTTGTACGTGTATCCGCGGATGTGAAAAAATTGAAAACTATGGCACGGCGACATGGTCCTACTTAGGGCAGCACAGTTCACCAGCTTCTGTGGGTACTCAAAGTAGCGAACCGATGACATGTTTATCCTAAACGAATCCGGTCAGCTAGAATCGTAGAGCCTGTCGCCTAAAGCAAGCTGCCTAAAGTTTAGTGTAGTTCTAAGACACGACTAACGTTACGCGAGTTTCTTTGTCCAGCAGTCGATGGGGTTGTTCTGCAGATGAGCTGCATTCGAGCCGCCGATTCTAACAATACATTTGAGGTCCTTTGTACCGGCTACGCATAATAGTACCGGGGCATCCACGGTTTTACAGTGGTTTTGACGCTACGTTACAGAGATGTTTTACTACAGCTTATGTAATATGTAAACGCTCTCAAAAATTACTATATCAAAAAGCGAGTAATTAGGCATTTACAATAACGCGAAACACGATAAGCCGGCCGTTAGTGAAGTGGAAAAGAGCAAAATACTGTTTAGCTTCGCCTGCGGAACCAGCCAACCATCTGGTATAGCTATCTGCAAAGAAGGAACGGTTGGCCTTAATGAACGTTTCCTTTCCGCGTGCTTTTTTTCATATTTCATACCTGCGTGAGCACAACTCGACAAAAAACTTTTGGCTCAAAGATTTTCGATCATGTCGTTCAGGACGTCCGCTCATGTGGACGTTATTTCGGATAACATGGTTATTAGGTGCAATTAAAACGCTGCATTAAAGTTGACTCAGGGTCGGCGTCTTCTATAAATGAAGAAACTCGTTCGATCATCGATTTTTCCTTCGGCACCCTCGGCTTCACTTGCCCTAAAAATCGTCTTGAAGGTCGCTATCGCTAAATAGGACAGCCAGCGCTTTCGAATCAGACGAAGCGTCTCAGTAAGACAGAACACAACGCTGGTGAAAGTAATCTCTAGCAGAGTTACTACTTCCGCGCTACTGTTCATTACCAACGAGGGCGGTGATGCGGTGATCGATGAAGCTAGATCCCCGTTTCTCCCCCGCGCAAAAACTCGGCCGATTAACATCAATATTGGTCAACTATCCGAATCGAATATCTACACTGTCGCGTTGGTGACTCGTCCCAATCTCGTGCCATCTTGCGTCGAGCCCCACGCATGTTGGTCAGTGTCTGCGTGAATGGACGTCACTGTGACGATGTCATCATTAATTTTCAGGCATTTAAAGGGTGGTAGTCTGATAGTCGAAAAGACAGTCAACCACCTTCCAAATGCATGCCTAGAGAAACGCTGGGGAATTCAGCCTTGTCCAAGAAGGATGCGTATGCAGAATTCTACTGTACAACCGGCTACTGTACCTGCCGAAAATAAAGCAGCCCATCCAAAGAGCAGATGATGGTTTATCTGGTGGGTCAAGCATGTGTTTCTGTCAACGGTCGAGCTCAGTGGCTTGGTGCAGTCGTATGCGCCTTGCGACCGGAGGAGATACGTAGGTGCACGGGTTCGAACCCCGTCGGTGCACATTTACATTTAGATGGGGCCCGTCTTCCGAAGTAATGCAAAAACTGCTACCGTGGACATTAAATGTTGGCTGTGATGGTCAGCACTAAAAACATATAGCTTCTTGATAAATGCATTTGTAAATGACTACGTCGGCATCTCTGCATGAACCCAGTGGACAGCTAAGGTATTATTGAAACAGGCGAAGAGCACGTGACCCCACAATGTTTCCACAGTCATAATAAAATGACATGTAGTACTACAATATAAGCTGGTAAGATTTTTTTAAATGAGCGTCCGTCTTGTTACTAAACACACACACGGATATAAACCAATTTTTATTGTTCAGAGGCTGACCGACAACGTACCTCTGCGAAACAAATAGGGCCATCCTTTTTGTTGAGATTTAAAACGTTTTGCTTTGTTTAGATTTACAAAGGCTTCGTTTTAAGACGGAGCAGCATAAACAACTCAGGTTTACTGTTCAACCGTGCGGGCTGTTTTCTACTATGTACCAGCAAGCATGCTACAGGTCAAGCCGGCTATTTGAACCCTTGCAAGAACTGTTCACATGAACAGGCATTATGAGACCTTCCTAAAACAATCGCTCTGAACGAGTAAACGTTCTCGTGTTGCATGTGTGCGAAGGGTCAGCAAGTCGTAAAGATATCTTTAGAGAAACCTTCTCCAGTAGCTGAGGTAGACGTAGAGGCCGGGCTTAAAATTTGTTTAAGTACACATTCTCAAATATTCATATTCTTAACAGTATATTGTTCTTGTCACCGCTAGTATGCTGATTTTGAGTACAATAACTGTCCACAATATCATGAATATAGCCATTAGGTGTGCCTCTTCGAAGACGGCAATACAACATATACTGTCATCGTACGCATGCACACTTTTTTTCAAATTGGTCACTATGGATATACCGAATAAGCGGCAAGGATTCGATCCCGTAGGTACATAGAATTTTACCAAATTCGAATAGCAAAAATAAAAGATTTAACGTGTGGTCGCTAAACAGAGCATAGCATTAAACCAATGAATTTGACTATGTTCCCGCCACGTGTTTTCTTTTAAACTAATCATATACTGATTATCGAGACTTGATCTTCGTTTGCTTTTTTATTCTCCGACGGAAATATTTTTTGAATTTTTTAGAAATATTTTGAATATTCCCTCGTAAACATTTCTTTGTGGTACTATGCTATGGCCGGCGTGGCCACCAGCGTATACCTCGCTTCAGCAAAACCCGAAGTACGTGGTTTTATTTTTGTAGCAAAATCAGGACGATTGAAACACCATCACTCGTCTCTTTCGATTTGACTGAAGTCCATCTACCCTGGGCAGTGAACAAGAGAATGCGGCCATGTACTCTTCAGAGTTCAAGGCAGCAATCTTCCTTTTGAAAAGCAGCATTTTCATCCGTTTACTTTATTAGCATAAGCTTAGGCGCATATCCAGTGCACGTGGGATCTAAGCTATTTTTGGTCGTCATTGGTTGGCAGTCTAATCATAATTAGTTACCAACGTAGTTCAGGCCTCAGCCTTCCGGCAGAAACCCAGCAAACTATTAGGAGGAAGAAAGACAGAAATAGAAAAACAACCGTCGATAACTCAAATTAATTTTCATAAAAAATAACGATCTTCTCGTCATTTTTTATGAAATATTTCTCGATTGTACCCTTATCTGAATCGATATGTTCGTTGCAAAAACCATTAAACGTGTTTCGTACTAAAAAGTAGTTCATGAGGGCAACCGATTACAAAAACTAAGACAAAGATGCAATGATAGTGTCCGTGCATACCCAAATGCTTTAAAGTTCATCTCTATTGTCCACTGGATCTAGTGTTGTCTGTTTGTTGTCTGATATTCCCCAGAGAAAGCAGTCAATTAAATTAAAAAAATTCGCTACTACTCAGTTTGATGCACTTCTTTGGGCTGCGCACGCTACGAATAACTAACTAGTTGCCAGAAGAACACTATAGTGAAAAACGTGCGATATAAATGCCAGATTATTTTCTCAATACGGTGAGTGCGGCGCGAGCATGCAACTGTTTAAATCTATAGGTGCGTTATGCTGTTGCTCATTTTAAAATCGTGGTTGAATGGTCTAGAATTACCCTTGTTTATCTCGTTAGTTCCCCGAAGCAGCCGACCAACGTTTCTGTACACAAAGAAACGTGCAAGCAAATGATATAGAATGCACACTCGTATGTCGGTATGCGTCCCTTGCCGTACAACAACGATCCATACATTTCCCACAGAGACAACGTAATGCAGCCCCATTCGAGGGCTCTACTATTCGGAACGAATACCTAACGCTATGGCATCGATTCCGGGTTGTCCGTTTTGCGCGTGTACGCCGATGGTAAAGGCACATACCTCAGGGAATTGGTCTTCTTCAAATCGACAACAACCAATCAGCGGATCGGGTCCTACGTTTGACCATCGGGCCCTTCTAAGGAAGTTCAGTTTCGTGACCCTTACGTTCATTGGAATCTCTGCGGCTCTGGGGTGGTGGCTGTCTACGAATTACTGTAACAAAGGACCGAAAGTTAGTGCACATCCGTCTACGAGACACAGCATTGGCGGCCTTCCTATTTCTCAATGTTCGTCCTGTCATTTGCCGTTCAGACACTGCGGCCACACAATCTAAACTATGGTGAATGCTGGCTGAAGACGAGTATGTAGCATTCGTAAACTCATAAACCAAATAAACCTCATTGCATCATATACGAGTCCACACGGCTGACGATTTGTTCCACTGAGTTTTACGATGTAAATATGTAGTTGCAGTTTCGCGCTAAGAACGTACGGTTAGTTTGCCCCAAGTCATTTTTCAAACCTTCGACCTCCTTTTAAGCAAGGTTGAGCATCACACACAAGGCATCAAACGCCAGATTTATTCACTGACAACAAAGAAAAGAGAATTCAAAGACAACAGTTTGCAACGATTTTGCTAACTTTTTGCAACGATTTTTTGATTTAGCGAACTCATTTAGCGAAGTACCTCAAAGCCTTAACTCGGACCTGCTCCCCATGGGTAGCTGATAGCTTGTGCACTCGCCAAGTTAGCTGACGGACTACTCATTGACCTTCAGATAGGCAAAACAGGTAGATGATAGGGGACTGATTATAGATGCCTGGTCTGTACTGGCTAGTTGTGGTGGACTACGACATTTAGCTACGATACGGCAGGTAGCCTTGCGCCAGGTGTGCGTTGTAGGCAAAATCGTTCACATTACGGCTCTTGGGATTGTGGGCACCAAGCCAGTTGTGTAGCAAGTGGCCGGCAACATACAGCCCCACCGCAGCAGCAAATTGAACCGCTAGCATTGCGCTGTTCTCCCAAGCAGTGCCCTGCGCCCCCTCGGACCGCTGTTCAGATTTTACGAACCGAAGACTTCCTTCGGTTCTTCCAAGTGCTCGATCTGTCATAGCTGCCATCTCTTCTTCATGTCTATCAGCTGCCTCTATGTACTTCCTCACGTCGTCCAAGAAGGGTGGTCGACTCCATTTCACCCGCTGCCGTGTCTCTTCAGCAAGCCTCATCTGTTCTGCAATGTACTCTTCATGTCTTCGGCTCAATATTGTAGTCGGAACCGTGACCGGTATCATCTTGCTGCCGATTTTTTTCGTTGTTTTTTACCACTTACTCCCTCGATAGTGTGGCTGGGGTTGAATTGGTCAGTAGAAAATATTTGTGCATCGAACTTAGATCGAATTTATCGAGCCTCAGCTGTAGACATTTTACGACATGTCAGTGGAAGTCTACTGACGCAGCACGTGCGCCGGCTCCGCACAGTGTATCTATACCTGCTTTGTGTAGGCATATGCAAACTTAGAGGACTTATGGAAACTTCCAGAGTTAACTTTGGCGATTCGTAGCTATAGCCTGGTGATGCGTAACTATTCGTAAGTGGGTGTCAACTTCGTTAACGAAGGTATTAAAACTGGGTAAGACTGGTCGGCCCTTTTCGTGCCCTTCGATATTTTAAGCAGAGAGCCACGGTTCAGAGTCATTTCTTACTTAGACGCACTCCTACTGGATTTTTCACATTAGCAAACCGGCTACCGGCCCTTTTGCTAGAATCTGCACATGCAGGTTTGTGTCCGTTACCCTGCGTGTCGTACCAGCCTGAAAACGCTTGCAATTTTCGCCACATCACTTCCTCTGGCATGGCCCACGTAAGAGCCAAATAATAATTTATGCTACTGTTCAGTACTCTACCATCCCCGCAACTCCTTGACCAGGCACACAAGGGCAAGCGTACTTACAAAAAAATAATCATGTTCTATAAGAGGTGGCGTACACAGTCGAAGATAGAATTAGGCAATAATCTTACTCTGGAATTTTTCTGCAAATTATAAAACGCAGTGCAATCGGATATTTTGCATGTAGATTTAAGAATTGCAATTGAAGGAACTATAAGTGGCAGCAAAGGCATTTTGTTTCGCTGATTAGCGCGATTGGTAACTATAACTGGTGTACGCGCCTGCCCAAAAACTCACCTTCTATTTCTTGTAGAAGAGTTATGCACATTCATAGAAGTTGTTTAGACAAGCAGCACCTATCAAGAGCTCATCAAGGTCTTGAAGGCATCGAAGGCTGCTCAGCAAAATGTGGAGATAAGAACTCCCTAGAGACGCTTCAACTTCACCTACCTTTAATCTCCAGCCATAAACAAGGTGTCACTCACCCAACATACGTATCGGACAGAAACATGCACTACCGAAGTTTGCAAAGCAAAATACCAAAAGGGCTCTCGCTATGAAGTGAAAGGTGCATGCTTATATTATGAGACCAATAGTAGCTTGTATTTTTATCTAGACATGATCTCCTTACGGATTATAGTAGCCACAAATCTGGATATGACGGCAAATCTCCTTCTCGTACATCCATGTAGTCCAGACTTGACTACTCAGACTAGCTAACCGAGTTTTCGGTACCATGTTCGTGATTAAGTATCCAAAAAAGCATCAAAATAGTAAAGAAGAATAAGTTGAAGAATAAGAGTTGCATAAGAATCATTAGCTGGCTTCATA
>MNPL01011111.1:0-10977 GCA_002081605.1 Tropilaelaps mercedesae
GTTTTGCATTTTTCCCTCTTTCTTAGTCCCTTTTTCTCACTTACCACTGACCCATGGCCACTCAGCCCCGTAGCTCAGTCCCGTGAACGCATTCAGCTATTACTTTGGCTGGCTTTATTTACTTGTTCATCCCTAATCAAATAGCAGCGTTAACTGCTGTCTTTAGTATGTGTGCTTGCGTGTATGTGTTTATGCCAAGATTAACGTCTCTTTATTGTAAGTTCGGAATAACTGTAAGCTACTTTTACACGAGAGCTAACAGCCGTCATCTTCCCTCCGTTCTTCCCTCCTTCTTTCCTGAAGAGATATTCGCTCTGCTTTTCGTCGAGGACGCCTGAGGTTGTTTTGAGATTTTCTTCCGGGCAAAGAGGAGAATCGATCGGGTCGGTCGACCTATTTGCCACCTTTTTTTGCCCCTTTGACTCGTGTATTACTTTGAACGAGTTTCCTATTCCTTTTGTGCCCCTATTGTTGGGTTAGGCTGAGCATTTGCCCTGTTGGCACGTTTTCAGCTACCGGAGATCAGTGGTGCGTCGCCCTGCGGGGAATCCATTTGAAAATCTTCGGCTATTTTAGCCTGAGCACACACTTTTGACCTTCGTATACGTGGACCGCTTGAGAAGAACCTTGCCTCCGTAGGAGCCAATGGTCAAACACAAATCTATTCGTTTGATCTGCTTCTGTTTTTTTTCGGTCTACTTTCACAGTTGCTTTTATCTTCACCATTCCCTAGCGTATTATCTACGCACCTGATTGTTCATCTATTGGACCGTGAACTCGCTCATTGATATTCGCATGGGTAGCTTGGCAAACGGGTGTCGATGCTTTTCGGCGAACACGTCTATAGAGTGTATGGAGACGAATACAACTTCGAAGTCTGAATAGAGGTAAATGCTTAGCGTCGGATTATAGCTGCGTAGTATTTAGAGCGTGCAAACAACAATTGCAGCTGGGTATCAACGAAATATCTGTTTGCTTCTTTCGACTGTAGACGAGATAATATTTCTACGTGGTTGGTTAATTTTTTGTCTCGCCAAATTTTTTGGTACTATTTAGTCTCTTGCATTATTGTATTACATTGATTAATGTGGGATTTTCCCCTTGGACCCAACTTTTTTCTTAGCTGTTTCCAGTAGTTTACTAATTTCAGCATTAGTTAGCTCCATAGTTGACGCTACCTATCGATCTTCCTCAAGTTCCATATTTCGTTGGCCATTTACAGACTCTTGATTTTCTTTCTTCGTTTTTTATGTCGTTTTCTCCCTTCATCTCCCCATCAGTCTGTTCTACACCACACGTCGGGGCGTATTTTCATCCTGCTTGAGAAAGAGGTCACTCCCGATAACGCCAAGCATCAATCGTTTAGGAAATCTATGGATTTTCTACGGCGAGGTGAAACTATGATTGGTTGCTAAGATCGTCGTAAAATATGCATGAAAATAGTAAACTTTTCAATACCATTTGGATCATTTAAACAAGACCGCATTGGCCAAGATTTAAAACGAATGCAATAAAAAATCCAGCCTAAATTACACTGTAGAATTTTTCCTGGAGATTTTTCCTAAAGATAATATCGAGCCGGAGGTGCTCATACCTAGGAAAGCGTAACAGTTTTCTTAAACATTGGTTTGGTGATTAAGTCCAACAAAAATGTATTTGATAGAATTCAGGTCGCAGACTGACTTTCACAAAGACTTCGCGACCTTGAAAAATGCAAACCGGCTCATTTCGAACGGATGATATGAAATGGATCATTAGTAGATATCTTAAAACTTTAAGACTTTAAGATTCCTAAAAACAGACTACTTCAGGCAATATTTTCAAACAACGATTACAAAGATGGCCTAAATGTACATCAGCAAACCCTCGGTAAATATCGCCTCATCTTCATTTCGCAGATCCGTTTATAATGTGAGTGATATAGCGCTGGTAACGGA
Organism: Tropilaelaps mercedesae; assembly: GCA_002081605.1. Classification (NCBI taxonomy): domain Eukaryota; kingdom Metazoa; phylum Arthropoda; class Arachnida; order Mesostigmata; family Laelapidae; genus Tropilaelaps; species Tropilaelaps mercedesae. Next base: position 1,938 of record MNPL01011111.1, read on the forward strand.
TGGCTTCGAGAACCTCAAAGGTGAGCGGCGGCACCTGCCAATCCAGAAACCAAATCTTACATTACGGGATAACTGAACAACCTCGTATTTATTTCATCGAGCACAATTGTTGTTCGTTACAAACCTGTCAATGTACTAAGCCTGCGCGAAAAAAATGTCGTCTTTCAAAAAAATTCACATTAAGTGACGGTTCGTTGGGGGTGTATGAGAACGATCGGTTTTGTAATAAAGTACTTTTTTCGCATAGAGTTCATCTAGTACGTTACGTGCGAATCGAAGCTCTTCCCCGATACAACTGACGTCTTCGAACCAGTCATTGATGGACAGTTTGCACACCATCACAGTCGACTGCCGATTCCTTGGTGGGCCAAGAGGAAGTGCGCCTCAATGGACTTTGCCATGCGCAAGCTTAGCTTCGACTACTGGATATATTCCATTTCGTATTATGGACAGTACGCTGGGAAATTCGTAAGTGCCTTCCTTGCATTCGACGCTTATATCACAACATCAGTACACAAGCTAAGTGGTTGTAGCGCACAGGTAGCTGAGCTGAGGCTGTGAATACCAAAATCGATATGCCCTCTAACTAAAAATATACCCGAATAACTGGCGCTGAAAGATTCAGTACACGTAGATTTTTATTCACGTCTACTGACTTAACTAGATCGGGATAGATTTTAGATAGGTTGGTAGGTAGATTTTGGTAGACGAAGTTTGTGTCTTTCAAACCTGATCAACTGTATCGGCTTACAGATGGCCGCGCTTCGAAATTAAAAAAAATGTTTTGAAACCACATAATAGAGAAACAGGTTTGATTCCAGCTTTTGGAAGGCCACGATAGCGCCATTGACATGGCTTCTTCTACCATATATTTGCGAACACGTGCCAGTCCGACATTTGTATTTTCCTAAGATTCAGTCAGCACTACGCCCTCCGTAATACACCGGGTTCCCCCGAGAGGAGCCCGCAATGAGGAGGAAGCTTTGCACAATATATTCGCTATGTCCCTTTAGTGCTCGAGGTTGCCTTGATTTGTGCCACGTTGACTTCAGTAAAGTTTCGTATACAGCTAGAACCTTATGCACTGATATACTGATGTTTGTTATGGCTTACCTGAAATGTAAGCATTGTTATGGTTCGCTGAGCAGATTAAGAAGGCTTCCCAGGCATCGGAAAACGACGGGCCAAAGCTGTCGATCATGACCTACCACGACACGAATATCCAAGCAATTTTAGTGCCCTTAAAATGGATGCCACCGGCCTTTACCCCTCGTTCCTGGCCACAATGCATTTCCAGATGTACAAGAACGAGTTGGGTGGTGGGTAGCCGTTACAACAATACTGTGCTCCAGTTTTAAATGAGGGTTACATTAACCTCCCCAACTAATAGTCGACTGATTGCGCTCTGGCACCTCTCTATCTGATCTAACTAGTATCATACAGATGTGCAGGTGGGACACGTACACATCATTCAATTCAACACCGGGCATACAATTTCTCGGCATACGCATTCTGTGTACGACGCCTGCTGAGCTTATCACTCAGGCGGTCGTTTTGTCAACGGCATAGGTGAGCGGTGGCAAAAATAAATAAGTTGACCAAATCTCTCTCGTATGGTCAAGAGGTCCATTCAGGATTAGCACGTTATACAGCTAAAGATTCAAAGAAGACGGCTACTATCAGACAGCTGGCGAACTCACCGTTCCGAATTGCACATTCTCTGAGTGTACAGTAGATCGGTTCGTCGAGGTGATGAGTTCACTCTACAAAGACGTAAAGAGAACTAAATGCCCGCCTATAAACCTTCACGCACTGCTTTACCGTGACCTGTCCACGTTAATTGCGAAATGCAAGAGAGTCTAACCGAGCTCAGCATCTGCAAACCTCAAGCAGTGCTTCGCATTAAAAAAAAAAAAAAAAAAACCATATACCTGGTGCAGTTCTAAAAAAAAGAAAAATCTATAGAATTCACAACGTTATATGTACATTCAGGAGACGTTTGACTGCTGTGGATTGGGTCATCCGCCTGAGTGTAGCTCTGTAGAGAATGCTTTGTAACAGTGGCTGATTTCAAGGGACGTCCTACTCTCGCGGGCACGTTCCGTGTTCTCCGCTTGTTGTATCTGACTTCACGTCCGGCTCTCTCGAAAGAAACCTCCGAGGGAATCTCCGGTTGAGCTCCGACACGCGGCCGGAACGCGCCTAAATCACGTTACCGTGACAGGGGAAGGCGTTCGATAGCATTTGACGCTCAACGACGTTTCGCGAAATTTCAAAACGTGTTTCTCCGCAACGTCCCTCAACTGATATTGCCATCTGAGGGAACTGCTCAGCGGCACGGCCCCATGCGCTATCTCGCCCTCAGAAAACAGAGGAACACTCTACGGGAGCTCGTGAAGACATGAACGAATGTAGTAGAAATCAGAATCATATCTGAGAATTCGCTCTTTGAGGACGTAGCAGTGCGTTCGGTATTATGAATTCGTAAGGGAAGAATATCCCGGCGATGGTGAAATGAGAGTCGCCCGTCGACATGGATAAAGTCGATATTGGCGGAATGCACGAGGGTGGAACGCACTTAAGTTCAATACAGATAAATTGTGAGTTGTATACCCGGCGAGTTAAACGCAATACGGACAGCAGATCGAAAAAACGTGACACGCCGGTCTGAGTACGGTAGGCGTGCTTTACAAGACCATTAATTTGTAATAATATTGGACGTTCGATATCGAAATTGTAGGTAGGCAAAGCAATCTCTGTGTGCGTAATCCGATTAATATTATAGTAGACCACACAACTGTTAGCCGGTGCTATAATGATAACACGAGAACCATTGAGTGGCATATATCGACTCGATGATCCCTGATCTAAATCTTATAGAAACAGAGACAGACCAGCCGTCGTCAGGCATAAAAGACAAATATTTTTAGAGACTCAATACTATCTCATTGGCGGAAATTCCCGCCCCCACACTCGTCCCAAAGAGCTCCTCGAGGATGCATAGAATTTCAAAACTTTAAGCCGCCGTCTCAGTCAGACGCCATGAGGCTCGCAGAGGGAGAATAAGCCACGTATTTCGTCTAATCGACTGGTGACTGATTCTCCCCTAATTACCGCCAGTCATTTAGAAGAATCCATCAATTAGCTATTAACGGATCCCCACGCACCCTAAGACGGCCATCTTTTCCCCGTGGCAGAGCCCCCGAAATAAGGGAACATTACCCCTGCACACCTCCACCACTTTTCTCTAGCCGGGCCGACCCTAATAGGCCACCGCCGTCGGGCCTGCACTGGAGACGCACACACCGGCCTGAACGTAGCCAATCTGGGGGACGATCGCTCAGAGCAACTATGGCGGTTCGGGTTGCTGTTGGTGCCCCGGGTCGAGGGGACGACGCAATGTTTCGACGCCGCGATCTGTTGCCGATCCGATGTGCACGCAATGCCACGCTACGGCAGACTGGCGACTTTCACACGGTGTGTCCTGCGCATAAGCGCTTTCCTGATCGCTACGCGGATCTCGCTTGGACGAAACGCCGCTTTGTAACAGGCCACGCAGGTTCAGGTCGAGCGAGGTGGCTAGGCTGAGTAGGGTGTATCGTTTAAGCGTCGCGAAACTGCGATGGTGCGCGCAAGGCTTTTAACGGTGGCTCGCAGGGGGTGAGATGCGAAGGGATGTACATACTTCTCCGGGCAGTCCGGTTACAGCGAAGCGAACGGGAGAAAGAGATCGGACAGGAGATAAAGGATTTATATATATATATATATATATATATTTGAAGAGACAGAGAAAGGCGGAACTAGCAGTAATCCTCTCTATATTTTACAGCGGACCCTAATGAACTTCAGGTAAAATATTGATGTACGCGTTCACTGTAACACGGAAGGGACGTGGGAGGTTGTAACAACGACGCAGGATCAGCTTTCTAAAGCATTCGCAACACCAATGGGCATCAGGGGCAGTGAGTGGCAAGCAAAATGAAAAAATCGCTGATAGCATACACGCACAGCCTCCACATACAGTATAGATATATGTTTCGTGTATTTGCATGGGGCCTTTCGGCCTGGTCGTAGCGAAAGGACATTTTAGCTTCACGGTTCCGCTCACCAGGCGTCATTTGATTCTGAAATAGTGACTCAAATGCGAGATGGGAAGATGGTAGGCAGCTCTAAATCAAGTCGGTTCGTTGTATCGGTGTCACAGTTGCTCGACGCATTTTACGTGACTCTTCTGAGCCGACAGACTACCTTCGGCGTGATCACCGAATCCAGTTTATATTTTCGTTGCGCTTCGTTCTCGAAGTCGATATTCTAGTCATGCACATTGCCAGTGTCACTTCGATACAACACCCGAGGGGACAGCCAGTTGCGCCAAAACATCGCCCGAGCGATGTCCTGCTGAGCAGGACATCGCTCAGGGGTCCTCCGGGCAATTTCGGAGAGACAGCGTCTGGGCACGATAGATGGTGGCCGTACCTGGATCAGGCCAAAGGCCGCATTTACCTAGAGCAGACATATAGACACAGTGGCATGTGTATACAACCATCGAGATGGGGTTGTCTCGAGCCACGCCATGGAATACTTCCGACGAGACCACTTGTCCTCGTAAACGTCAGGCCAGTTTGCCGTAACCAGGCATTACCAGGTGTCATGCTTGACGCAAATATGTTTTTCGGTTAGCTTTCTGTGACTCGGTGCTAATGTCAATACGGGATGAGGAAATCATATTGAGAATAACATGCGTATTCTCTCAAAGGACGTTGGCGTGAAGCTGAACTCACGCAAGCGGCCATGTAAAAACAAAATTTAAAGCCGCGCTTGCTGAAGCGTTTGTTTGTCCATCCGATGTAGATAAGTATGTTTTTTGTTTTCTTGAATGTATTTTGATTCTATTCTAAATATACCACAGCTGCTAGCCCTATCGACACATCGGAAAAGACGCTGAGCTTGTTTTGCGCAAGCCGTGCTTGTATTGCTCAGCACAGTGAACTAGTGCAGTGCAGGTTTACCATAAACACTGCGTACCCCCTAGGGCACTACGCCAACTCATTAGGCCCCTACAGGATGAGTGCGACTGTGCAGAACCCGAGCGTACGCCGCGAACTATTTTTGGGACCAGATCTGTCCCGTCCCTGTTTCGGTACGATCCAATGGCCTACAACGCTGTCATCAACAATCCAACGTGCCACGTCCGAATGAGTTGCCGACTTCTGGCAATCTACCGAAGGCCGAAGAACGCTGTTGAACTGGTTCATCGTGGGGATATCACGTTTCAAAACCAATTTCAGGTTCATTTTGCAACTTAGTAGTAGTTCCAGCGCCCAATGGAGCAGAATGACAAACAGACGTCTTTGTGCAGGGCAATAACGTAGCGGCCGCCGGCACACACTTCCCTTGCGTAGTGTGGCCTTACCAACGTTATAGGCTTTTTTGCTCCCGATCTTCCCGCTCGGACCTGCCAAGGCGTCAAGCCTAGGACCCTACAAGCGGCCTGGATACAGGTCTCACTACAGGCAACAGAAGTCAAGGCGAAGTCCAAATCGCACGGACACGCTGATCCGTTTTGTACCTCATTGTCCGACACAATCTTCGCGCGTCCGTTTACCACGCTGGGGTCCCGTGAGTTGTCCACGCCCGTTTATCTCACCTATACACGAGCCGATCCGTCGAGCACAGTCCCGCCGGGTGCCGCGTCGTCCATCCGGCAACAGAGAAGGAGAACACGCTGGGCTTCGGAATCTGTGTACATCCTCGGCTTTAGGGTGGCTGTGGGACGGAGAGGGGCCGATGGTGGACGGAGCTACAATAGAAACGCCAGTGAAACAAACCCCCACGAGCCCCAGATAAGACGTGATAAACTAGAGCGACGTCTAAACGACAGCGACCAATAGCGGTGGCCATATCGGATCGCCGCGACACAAACGACTCCTAAACAGGACGCCCCGGGTGAGCCTTACAGGTCGGCAATGAAAAAAATCCGCTGCGCCTTTGATGTCCATAGGGGGCCTGTCTCGGTACGGTGACAACCGAAGAGGAGTTCTTCGTCCCGCAGAAGCGTCGTTCCGCAGAAGCGTCGTCCCGCAACGATATGGAACGCATCGCTCTTGCAGTATTTTCACAGTGTACTGGCGTGTGTCTGCGTGTCGGACAGATAGATGCCGTGACATAGTTGTGAGGAAGAAAGAAGAACGAAGATAACGCCGATGTTTGTTACTATGAATGGCCATAGGGCTGTAGGTGGGCTACTGGTAGAGTGTAGGCTTCTGGCCTTTTTTAAGTACGCCAAACTAGGGGAGGGGGTAGCCTGAGTTTTTTTTGGGGAGGAGGAGGGGAGGCACCATATCTCATGTGACAAGTGTAGCAAGTTTTTTTAGAAGCATTGGTCGTTACAAATTCTACTATTGACTTCGAATCTAAGAACTCAACGGCAGCCTGAGATCTACTAACGGATAACTAATATCTACGCATCGTCATCGAGGCTACGCGAGTCTTAACGGTAAAACTAGCGTAAGGGTAGATTTACGGCATTTACCTCGGTGAATCTACTGCATGAACGCTCATACAATATCGACGATGAATGGCCGACGACACGCGCTAGCGTTTAAAGCGTACGTGGCCGCGGTAGTCGGCCTGAAAATGCAACTGAGACTGATCTAATACAGCTGAGCCGTCGAAACTAGCATCGATATTAGTTAGATAACTGGCGAAATTCTATCGAACAGGATCGAACTGAGTCGACTGTGCCATTCAGCGTCGTCTAGAAAATTCGTGTTGGGAAACTGACTCAGATCAGCCAAAAGGTGAACGTGATGGGGTTTACCACAGATATTTTGCATCATGTCGATGCCCCTGTGACACTTGCACAGATCACAGTCGATTCGTACGAGCTCGTTTTCCACCCCGCCCTGTCCAGAGATGAGAGGAGATTGCTGCTTTCGTCCTTTTGTCGTCTAGAAGGACAAATGAGATTTTAATATGCCATCACATTCTACCGGTGGGCATTCGAATAAGTCCATGGACCGTCACACTTTAGCCACATCTTTCTTTCAGCCTTGCGGCCATCAGAGAGGTAAGAGTTTTAATTAGCAAGACAAGTACGCTTGAACTGAAGCCGGAACTTCGTCATGCACCGTCAGCGGCATTGGGGTGCCACTCATTGCCGGCGTACGACATCAGCCCGGGTCGATTCCATCAAGGACGGCTTGCAGCCCTCACAGATGTCACTGCGAAGTACGCGTGTCCTGTATGAGAATGGGGGGGATCGCATATGCTTCACTGATCCATGGAGTTGCACGGTTAGTGGGACACTTGAGCTGAGACGCTAATCTACGGCGTGGAAAGCAGACGACGGCCAGACAAAACGATCCTAGCCTCACCTCTGGCCCTCAGGCCGCCTGTGCTCGGACGTGGCGATATTTGTAACACCGAGTTGCACTTCTATCTTGCGGTTTTCAGTTTCGGCCCTACCATGGCATGACGGCCAAGAATTGAGGTTAAAAGGTCGCTGTTAGTATGTTCGAGTTGCCAAGATCTTTGTCGAGGAACCAGTGCAATTTTCCAAGCTTTTTTTCGTCCTCCTGACCTTGACGGGGCCTGAGGCTGGGTAATTTCTAGGTACCGGGTTCAATGCACATATATAAGAATGTTCAACGGAAGGCGGTTATACCTATGTGTAGCTGGCACCTTTGTGATACGTTTTGACATAGTTTTGGTGCGGTGTGAGACATGTGTCGTGCATCCATAATATTCTTGTGATGCGGCGTGGTACATTAATGTATGTCGCGATTCCTGGTAGTACCTCGCGGTATCATTATCGTATAATATAATTTTTTATGGTAGCCCTTGCAGTACGTTGTGGCTCCTTTATGGGGTATCCCAGATGTTTATGAGTGTCTGCGATATTTGCACGGTGTCCTTGAAGCCTGTTGTCGTACTTTTGTGGTCGGTCATCGCTTATTATAGTCGTTGTAGTATTTTTTCGGCCTTATGATTTTTTATGGTATTATTTAAGTTCTTCCTGGTGTATCTTTATAATTATTTTCTTTCACCTTGACCCCGATTATTCCCGGAACACATCTCTAGGGAGGGCTCTAGAAAAGGTTTTTAGGACTCCGGTAAGAGTTCGGAGTCCACAAACCCGGGCACTCCAAAAATCTGGAGATGGAACTCCTCTAAATACCCTAGTCGCTGTGTGCCATGATTGCCCATATTTTGTTTTTCCTGGCTTCCAGCTGCGACCTCATCGTGTACCCACAACCTTCTCCTTCTGATCGTTCTAGAAAGACACTGAGGCCGGCGAAGACCTGCGGTTTTGGAACCCTTCACCTGCATGTTCCTCTAAGAACGCAGTGGGGACAGGTATATCAGAATAATCCACCTGCTCTTAACCTCTGGACCCCTTAGGTGGCGTGTCAAGGAACAGTTGTAGTACGCAACTAGGGGGTAACTAAGGTCCGCCTGGTTTGGCCGTGCCCCCTATATGAGCTTATGGCACATCGCTCCGCTGCAGTCTGCCTCTATCCCGAGCCATTCTCACCTCCTAATTCAGCACCCGTTCAGCTCGCCCACCCTCATGACCTAGGCAAGCGCCCTCGGCAACGACGAGGACCGTTTCGGCGGAACACATTTTCATGGTAGTCACATGCGAGTGAGAGATAGCGACTTCATATGGGTCGCAGCGCTGTGAGCGCCTCTCACGTACGAAGAGGGAGCCAGAAGTACATCAAGGTGACTCATAAGCCAGGGTCGCGCCAGTAGAGAAGATCGGATGGACCGAACCAGCGACGGCCAACGAATGGATGGAGTCTCTAGCGGGTGCTAAGGAAACTTGCATTGCGCGGCTAAGATATGACTCCGCACAGTAGCGAACATAAGTGTGAATTGTGGCCGCATGAGCAGCCTTCAACATGGGGTTCGCCTTCGACGAGCGGCCAACGAGAGGTTCAAGGCAGAGCGAGAAAACGACCAGTTCTTGAAAAAATCACACGCAAAGCTTTTACCGCCGTAAGGGTGATCGTGAGTACGTAGAAGAAAATGGAGG